>CM076678.1:928119-1135619 GCA_038501925.1 Xenopus petersii | reverse complement strand
GGATCTGGGTATGCTTATCTGCATGGTATGGGGGCCACACGGGTCCTGTAGAGTTGGGGTACAGTAGGGTTACAATAAGATGATATTCCTGAAAAACAATGTACAGTAGGGTGGTATCACAGAGGGGTAACAGCTGTATTGCCTTTTGTTCCTTCATTATAAGAGCGTGAATAGGTTGGGTTGTGACTCCCCCCTTCTCAGGGAGACTGCTGGAAGCCCCCCGTGTGATTGTTCTCTGTGATTAGTATGTGATTAGGAGGGAAGTGGGTCGGCCCTGCTCTGCAAATGCAAATGAGATGATTACATGCTTAATTGAGCTGAAATAAAGACAGAAGCTCATTGTAATGCTGACCCTTTCTCTACCCCTATTCTCTAGCTGTTTGCTTCAGAGCAAAGGGGGGCATTCACCTGCCACTCATGCAAGTCTTGCCTTCCTGTCCCATAGGAAAAGGGCACTGTCCCTTTAATAATGTTACACAAGGGCAGAATGTTGATGTAGGAAGGGGCGCTGTCCCTTTAATAATGTTACACAAGGGCAGAATGTTGATGTAGGAAGGGGCACTGTACCTTTAATAATGTTACACAAGGGCAGAATGTTGATGTAGGAAGGGGCACTGTCCCTTTAATGATGTTACACAAGGGCAGAATGTTGATGTAGGAAGGGGAACTGTCCCTTTAATAATGTTTATTTAGGAAGGGGCACTGTCCCTTTAATAATGTTACACAAGGGCAGAATGTTGATGTAGGAAGGGGAACTGTCCCTTTAATAATGTTTATTTAGGAAGGGGCACTGTCCCTTTAATAATGTTACACAAGGGCAGAATGTTGATTTAGAAAGGGGCACTGTCCCTTTAATAATGTTGATATAGGAAGGGGCACTGTCCCTTTAATAATGTTACACAAGGGCAGTATGTTGATGTAGGAAGGGGAACTGTTCCTTTAATAATGTTGATTTAGGAAGGGGCACTGTCCCTTTAATAATGTTACACAAGGGCAGAATGTTGATTTAGAAAGGGGCACTGTCCCTTTAATAATATTGATTTAGGAAGGGGCACTGTCCCTTTAATAATGTTACACAAGGGCAGAATGTTGATGTAGGAAGGGGAACTGTCCCTTTAATAATGTTGATTTAGGAAGGGGCACTGTCCCTTTAATAATGTTACACAAGGGCAGAATGTTGATTTAGAAAGGGGCACTGTCCCTTTAATAATGTTGATTTAGGAAGGGGCACTGTCCCTTTAATAATGTTACACAAGGGCAGAATGTTGATGTAGGAAGGGGAACTGTCCCTTTAATAATGTTGATTTAGGAAGGGGCACTGTCCCATTAATAATATTAATTCCCACGCTTTTCTGTTCTGCAGAAAAGTTTACCATTTCACATGTTTCTGAATAATTATTTAAAGCTCAGTGGGGTTTTTGTTCTTCTTCCTTATCACTCATAACTATATCAGGCTCCCCAGGCAGCAGTGCTGCAAATGTAAAGGCACCTTCCCACTGGCAGCTGATCAGAGAGGGGAGCACATATAGTGCTACATATAGTCGTGTATATAAGCACCACTAGTTCTATGGCATCAGCTTCCCATAAAGGTTAGTGTTTAACTCTCTCCTTCAGCAATAAGAAGCCATTCGGGGGGGTGTGGCCTGACAGCCAAGGGAAGTGATGTCATTTCCATGGTTCCTTGCCTGGTCATAAATGGCCCCATTCATACTGGAAACAACTTCCTGGGTTTTCCAATAACCAGTACAGAGAAATGCCTAACTCTGTGCCATCCTAGCTGTTCTTCTAGCTATGACATCAATTCAGTTGGTAAATTTGAGTTTTATAGTTGCCCTTTAATTCCACAGCAATATTGCTGTCATCGTTACCAATTACAGGAGGCCTAGTTAGTAGCGTCTAGCAGTGGGTGACTTTGCGTGCACTTTGTGTGATTATTTAAATTATTTCCAGATCATTTGCTGAAGGAAAATACTTTGTGGCACGGCACGTAGAGCTGACAGGAGAGAGAGGGCCGGTGATTTCCCCACGTGGGAGTAGAATTGGCTCCTGTGTTAATGTTCCGTTGCCCGTGACAATACAAGGGCCTCATCTCTCTGTATCTCCGAGAATCGTGTGTCTTAAAGAGGTGGTTCTCCTTTAAGTTAACTTCTAGTATGTTATGGAATGGCCAGTTCTTAGAAACTTTTCAATTGGTCTTCATTATTTATTTGTTATAGTTTTTGAATTATTTGCCTTCTTCTTCAGACTCTTTCCAGCTTTCAAATGAGGGGTCACTGACCCCAACTGCTCTGTAAGGCTATAAATGTATTGTAATTGCTACTTTTTATTCCTCCTCTTTCTATTAAGACCTCTCCTATTGATCACAATTTCCTAGCAGTCTGGTTGCTAGGGGTACAAATTCCCCTAGCAACCATGCACTGATTTGAATAAGAGACTGGAATATGAATAGGAGAGGCCTGAATAGAAAGATGAATAATAAAAAGTAACAATACATTTGTAGCCTTCCAGAGCATTCATTTTTTAGATGGGGTCAATGACCCCATTTGAAAGCTGGAAAAAGTCAGAGAAAGGCAAATCATTCAAAAACTAAAAAAAAAAAATGAAGACCAATTTAAAAAATTGCTTAGAATTAGCAATTCTATAACATGGTAACTTAAAGGTCAACCCCCGCTTTAGCAAATTTTAGGAACATTGCTGCTCTCCAACATTGGGTTTCTATCATTCCCAGCCTTCCCAGTGACTGCTGGGAACTGTAGTGCAAAGAGCACGTAGCCTCATGTTTAATTATGCTGTGACGGGGGGAGGGGGGATGACTAGCTGTCACCTGTCTTACTTGCCTTGTGTTATTTTGTTTGCCCTGGGGCCACTGCACTTTACAAATCAACAGATGCAGCTCATGTGTCCCCTCTGGCTTCCTTTGTTATTTGACTTTTAATGCCTTAATTGCACTTGGATTTTCCCAAAAATGTTGTGCTAATAGCCCTGTTAGGCAAGGGAACAGCACCCAAAGCCCTGCACTTTTATACGGAGTATTTGTGAGGACAGGTGGGGAGGAGGCGGGGCTTAGCTGTCAGGTACCTGTCTTCCTGGGTCATACAACCTGTAGCCTGATTCACCTTACCTTCTGCATAGCAACTGTTGTGTGGGAGATGCAGCTATTAACCCTAGCTTTGACTGACTCTACAGTGGGATGCAATTATTAACCCTTAGTTGATCCTGCCGGGAGATACAACCACCATCCCCCGGATTTGACTGGCTCTGTGTATTTCGGTGTTAACCTTTTAACCCTTTGCTGTATCACATGGATAGGAGATGCATCTGGTATTACCTAATCAGAAATACTTCATTTTTCTGAATTTATGGCACTCTGGAGATTATTATATTATTTAACATTCATCCCTTTATTATGCAGGATTAACCCTTTTCTTTCTGATTTATCAGGGCGGGCCTACATACCTTTGTTCTAACCCCCTCCTAGCCAGGGGTCCAAATATTTACATTAAAGGGGTTGTTCACCTTCCACTTCAGTTGCTTTCAGATAGAAAATAGAAAGTAATTGGAAAAAGTCGTTCTTTCTGGTGATCTATGTGTCACTGTTTTTCTAATATTGAAAGTGTAAAGTGTCATTTTTCACATTCTAAGTCAGCTCTGGGAGGGGGGTCGCCGACCCTGTAAACTGTTCTAAATTGATACATTTGTTATTTTTGTCCCTGCTGAGCAGAATCTCGGGGTTACATTACAGGCAGCTGTTAGACTTGATACAATAGTTGCTAATACTCCAGAGATGCTGCTGTAAAATCAATCAAATAAATGTTGCAAAATTGTGACCGTTTAGAGTTAACCTATATAACTGGAGTGTGTGCCATCTTACTTCTAATTTTGCATATCCCTCTCTACATCATACTAACAGTTAACTCACAGGTGAACAACCCTTGTTTATTCGTGCTCGGTGTATAAGCAGAGGAGGAAGTGAAAGCAGTTCATCTTCACTTCCTGTCCTCATTCGTATTTAGAGAATTTGTTTATAGAATATATCAAGTGTATTTAATGCTTGCTGATAAACAGTCTTTATATTGCCTTTATTTTTCCCCATTAGATCCAGTGATGATCCACTGAAGGTACTGGCAGCTCTGAGCTTGTCGATGGTCTTGTCCAGCGCAGCATGGCCTATATATCCAGCAGCAATGGCTTCAGACAGACCGTATCCTCATCTGCAGGGACAACGAGACCTAAAGAGGTGGACAAAGAGGAGGCGCTGCAAATGGAAGCGGAGGCTTTAGCGAAGCTACGGAAAGACAGGAGGCAAGTTAGAGGCCAGGGGAGCGCTTTCATTCCAACCAGGCAAAAGCCTCCAGCTTTGGGCAGACAGGAGCCCGACCTGATGGTCTTTCCAGAGTCCGATGCTAAAAAGAAGAATGCTGAGACTTTACTGGGGATCGATGTGGAGAAACTTACAGACGCGGAGATGGAGAGGCTGCTGTTGGACGATCATTTTGAGCTAAAGAGACCTCCCAAGCCTCTAGCCCTATCCCAGGCTCCAGTTGTGAACCCACATGCCTCCTCTCAGTTTTATGGTCAGCCTTCATTCCACAGTAGTCATTGGACCCCTGGAAATCAGGGAACTATGAACTTATTGCCAACGTTCTCTGCGTCGTACCCCAAATGCGCTGATCCCTTCCAGAATGGGTACAACTCGAGCGTTCCTGCAATGCAACGCCACGATCCTTTCTATCTCAGTCTTCCAACCTGCACTCAGTACCTGTCCTATCAGATGCCGACGAGTGCCCCATTTCAACCCCGAGGAAACCTGTCCGGTTACCCCAATACTGTTCCTCCGGACATGGCCAAACTCTTCGATAAAATTGCCACTACTTCTGAGTTTGTAAAGAATGGGAGGTCGAGCGCTGAGGCAGATACAGCCAAATCCGAGAGCACCTCCCCTACATTGCAGGGGGCAGATAATACGGACACCATCAATAAATTCAATTGGTTGGATCTTGATCCTCTCAGCAAACCAAAGGTTGATAGCCCAGACTTCTCAAACCACGCACAGGTCAGCGGGGCAGCTCCCACTGACTCCAAAGCCAAGGATCCCTGGGATGCCGTTCTGCTGGAGGAAAAACCTATAAAACATAATAGTCCCGAGAAGAAACTCAACGGTAAACCTTCTGGAGCTACTGTTACAAGAAGCCTTTCTCTTAACATTCGACCTACCCATTTACAGCACAAGAGGGACCAAATGGAGGTAAGTGTTACTGTAGGCTATAGTATGTTATGGGATACCGTAATTTAATAATTGTGTATCTTCTCTTGCTATGACAGCATAGGTATTCGCCTGTACTAAGCACAATTCGGCAGGAACAGTCCCTAAGTTTGCTCATAGTCTGTACAGAGAGATCCCATAAAACTATGGCAGCATAGGTATTCCCCTGTACTAAGCACAATTCAGCAGGAACAGTCCCTAAGTTTGCTCATAGTCTGTACAGAGAGATCCCATAAAACTATGGCAGCATAGGTATTCCCTGTACTAAGCACAATTCAGCAGGAACAGTCCCCTAAGTTTGCTTATAGTCTGTACAGAGAGATCCCATAAAACTATGGCAGCATAGGTATTCCCCTGTACTAAGCACAATTCAGCAGGAACAGTCCCTAAGTTTGCTCATAGTCTGTACAGAGAGATCCCATAAAACTATGGCAGCATAGGTATTCCCTGTACTAAGCACAATTCAGCAGGAACAGCCCTAGTACCATAAGAAAGTATGGTTATTCCCCTGTTCTAAAGACACATATAGACTACATTGGCCCTTTAACTGTAGGGGGGGGGGTTAAAGAATTAATGTTGTATTTCTGGATGGTACCATCAACGATAACATTGTTTATTTAAAGAAAAGTCATAATTTCCCTTTGGATCTATAAAAATACATTTGTTTAAAACAAGGCTGTCTAGCACACTCTGTAACTGTGCAGAGGCTTTTGGCTGCATGATAACCATAACATTCTGCATATTTAAAAGCAAATGAGTGTGACTGTGGAAAGAATGTAGGCCCATATGTTAGTGAGGTTAAAAAGCAACCGCCTTTTATATAAAAGTATTTTGTTCAGCCTCTGTATTTATACTGGGCCCTGCAAATTATTCCTATAAATGCTTTTTTGGAAAGGGAATTCTCCAGTGAGCAGAAGAGAGAGAAGGGGCCTGTATTACACGGAGCAGGAAAGCTGAGCCCTGTTGTGACCCCTTTACACTAAATCACAGCAACGTGTGGGCAAAAGCTCTAGGCTATGAAATAATAAATAATGAGCACTTTCTGAGGAATGATGTGAATTACAGGATGATTCAGTGCATTTACCCGTTGTTGCTGCACTTATTCCCAGATGTCTGCCTGCAGCGGGAATCAGCTGTCGCATTTCTAGGGACAATATCATGACAATAACGTGTGTCACTGTAGTTTATACACTATGGAGCAGAGGGTAGCAGGTCCTATTAATGTCCCCCTGGTGCTCCTTCCAGGCACCTAATGAACATATGTAAACATCAAATTAAGGACAGAAGGACGACAATGCAGATTTACTGCTAAAGTGCGAGTTTATTGCAGCCCACACGACATGTTTCGAGCAACATATGCCCCTTTTTCAAGTTTATATAATAACGTGCGTTTGTGCCCGAAACCTCTCTCCGTGCTTATATGAATGACCGTAGCACTGGAAACCATCTGCCCAGGAAACATATCACTTTCATTTCAGCAGCTACTTGGTTGCTAGGGTCCAATCTACCCTAGCAATGAGGCCATCCTTTGAATGAGAGACTAATAGAGTAATAATAGGGGCCTGAATTGAAAGATAAAAGTAATAAAACTGTCACAATAACGATAAAATTGTAGCCTCGCAGAGCAGTTGTTTCATTTGTTACTTTAAATAAACTTAAAGTTGAACTTCCCTTTTAGGCCGTTTACTGAAAGATATTTTTGTGCCACTTTTTTCTTTTATATGGGTATTTATAATCTGACATTCTATTTTAAATAGCCGCATCTGATTCACAAGGGCAGTTCTGGAGGAATATGGACATTTATCTTTAAATCTAAATGATCTTTTATTGTGATATAGAGGGTGACATGACACAATTTGCAATTGGTTTTCATTTTTTATTTGTAGTTTTTCGAGTTATTTAGCTTTTTATTCAGCTGCTTTCCAGTTTGCATTTTGCAATCTAGCAATCTGTTTACCAGGGTCCAAATTACCCTTGCAACCATGTAGAAAAGACTGGAATATGAATAGGAGAGGCCTGAATAGAAAGATGAATAATAAAAAGTAGAAATAACCATAAATGTGTAGCCTTATAAAGCACATTTTTTAGACCCCTCCCCATTTCAAAGGTAGAAAGAATCAAATGAAAAAGGCAAATAATTAAAAAAATATATATATAGATAGATCTAAAAAATAACGTCCAGTTGCTTAGATTTGGCCATTCTGTAACATAGCAAATGTTAACCTAAAGATGAACCACCCTTTTAAGAAAACATTTGGTATTTTATAAAATGGCCTAAGTCTAAAGCAACCTTTCAATTGGTCTTCATTGTTTAATTTTATTTATAGTTTTTGAATAATATGCCATCTTTCTGACCCTTTTCAGCTTTCAAATGAGGGTCACTGACCCCATCTTAAAAAAACTGTAAGGCTACAAATGTTTTGTTATTGCTACTTTTTATTACTTCTCTTTCTTTTAAAGTCTCTCCTATTCATATTCCAGTCTCCTATTCAAATCAGTGCATGGTTGCTAGGGGAATTTGGACCCTAGCAACCAGTGCTGAAATTGCAAACTGGAGAGTTGTTGAATAAAAAGCTAAATAAGTCAAAACCCACAAAAAAATGAAAACCATTTGCAAATTGACTCAGAATATGCCTCTGTACATCATACTAACAGTTGATTTAAGGGTTAGTTCAAACGAGGAGATTCGGGGAGATTTTGTCGCCTGGCGACTAATCGCCTCTTCTTCTTCTAGGTGACAATCTCCCCGAACTGCCTCTGCGTTTCCTCCCATCCGCTATAATGAAAAGTCGCCTGCCCTAAAGCACATGCGGCGCTTCGTTTTCCGAAGTCGCCCGGCGACAAAATCTCCCTGAATCTCCTTGTGTGAACTAACCCTAAAGGTGAACAACCCCTTTAAAGCAATAATCTGTTCATTGTCAGCCTCATGTGTGCTGCAGTAAAGCTTCTCCCATTTCTTGTTCTGTTGCAGAGAGATCGTGGGACCAAGGCTCCGGCAGAGACCTCGCTGCTGAAGGAATTAGAAGCAGATAATGAAGAAGTTACTGCTTTTTGTGAAGAAGTTGCAAAGTAAGTCCATGAGCCAGTATGTGCGAATAGTCGGCGTCTATATCTTTACTGAGTATCTCTCGGTGAATGAGCAATAAGCACAATAAATCGGAAGATCAATTCACGTTCTTTCTGATAAGTCTCCAGAGATCACTCTGTGTGATGTGCCAGAACTGAACTTGCTTAATATTTCATGCCTGAAGATCATGTTTCTTTGAAAGGCAGCTTCTCGCTCGCTGAGTTTCCATTTATCAGTAGCCTGACCTTCATCAGCCATTAAAGTGAAGCTATACCTTCCTTTCTAAGACATTTTGATGCCTCATCTTCGCATCATGTCTTAGGGAACATGTTTGCTTCAAGAGGGAAAACCAGCAGTGCAGATGGGACTGAAAATCAATGTAGCGGAAGCCTTGATTGCTGTTAATCAGCCTGCCTCCCACTCCATTATTTCAAAAATGGTGTAAAGATATGACATGGCATATACATTTCTCTGTCGTCTCAGGGGGACACAGGGAACAGCTGGGGTTAAGCTCCACCCTCCGTTGGCAGGACACTTGTATGAATAATCAAAAGGGGGCGTGACCTAGGGACTGGCTTAACCCGGATGCTACGCCAACCTATTCAGTTTTTAAGTGTCCTGCTAGGAGGTTGGACATTATCCGTTTCAGGAAGAAAAGATTATTCTACATATCTCAGACCAGCCCAGGCTGGCAGCAAGGGGTCTCCCAGGAACAGGGCTACTTGTATCCTGAGGGGACTCCCTTCGTGGGAATCCATACCGGGGTCTTTTCCTAGCCATATGGCTATATCCGACCATCCATACGTCCCTGCTCCTGATAAGGATGCAGAAGGTTTGGCCGGTATGTGTGTGTGAGGTGATATAAATAGTTGGACTATGGGGGAATTCCCTGGCTCCACTAGCGCTGCTTGTTGGTATTGCCTAGGCCTTTTTCCCTCCTCCCTTCTCCCCCTCAGTGCACCCGCAGTTACCGTTACTGTTCTTGTTTCCCAGGGTTCTCTATCCTGGGTTCCGGGGGAGAGAGGAGAGTGGTGCTCGAGCAGGACAGGATTCTCCCTCCTCTCTGTTTGGCAGCCGTCTGTGGTGTGCGCATTGTCAGTACGCAGTCAGAGACGGAGGATGCGTTCCAGGCGCCATCTTGGTTTTTCGCGCGCCTCAGGTGGAACGCATCGCTCCGTTCAGTCTCTGCTGCGTTCCAGGCGCCATCTTAAGTTGGTTCGCGCCGGTTTACAAGCGCAACGCCGCAAGAGGATTTCTAATCCTCGCAAAACAGGCATTTTCAGCAGCAACTGTTAGTCAGGCCAACTCCTCACCCCTATTACTGGTTAGGAGTTCTTTACAACAAACTACAGCAGCAGCTTCTGGCCAGCAGACATAAAGGTTTTGCCAGGGTCAGCTTATCCCTCACATCTACTCAACCTGCTCAGTGAGTACCTCAGACACTGCTATGGCAGAAGGTAAGTCAGGGGGTTTATTCCCCAGACCGGGGGGGAGAGCAGCAGTGGCAGCAGCACAGGTCACTTACTTTATGTGTACAAAGTGCAATGCAAAAATTCCAGGGGGTCAAGGTGAGCCTCTCTGCAGAACTTGTTCAGGGGGGCAGGGAGTTACACCAATTCCAGGGGCCTCATCCAGTCCAACGGATTTTCAAGCCGGGATTTCCAATTTAGATGACATTTCTCCAAATGGAGTACCTGGAACTCCCTCAGACCCGCCAGCCCCTCTCTGGGCTATCCAGTTGTCTCAATCACTGGCATCCCTACAGAGTTTACCCTCCATTGCAAATAATTTGGGTAAAGCTTTAGCTAAACTGGGTCACAAATCCAGTGGGAAACGCAAACGAGTAGGCAGTTCAAGGGGAGAAGCTAGTAATCATACCCCTTCAGAGGGATCATCAGCTGAAGCTGACTCTTCCCAATCAGAGGGTGAACTACCTCCATCCGAGGTGTCGTCTGGGGAGGAAGAGGAAGATTGCGAAGACCAAAAAGGTCGTGAACCGCAACACGACATCGATAGTATCATTAAAGGGGTACTAGAAGTACTAAAAATTACTCCCTCAACAGAACAACAAGCTCAGACTACTAGTCTATTCAAAAGACAGCACAAATCCGCAACAGTCTTTCCTCCTCATGATCAACTCCTCGCCATCATACAAGAGGAGTGGAATTCTCCAGAACGAAAATTCCAGGCGACCCGTAAATTCTCCAAGTCCTATCCCTTTTCCAAGGAATTGGTAGATAAGTGGTCCATGCCACCAACAGTGGATGCGCCAGTCTCCAGATTGTCTAAAGCTACAGCACTACCAGTCACAGACTCTGCAGCTTTTAAAGACCCATCTGACAGACGTCTAGAGGGATTTTTGAGGGCACTGTACTCATCCGCAGGTTCTACTCTTCGTCCGGTACTAGCCTCTTCCTGGGTAGCAAGGGCCATACAAACATGGTCCGATTCCCTAATCAAAGACATTCAACATGGAGTTTCTAGATCTGAGCTTCTTGCCACGGCACAGTTGATAGCTGAGTCTTCCGCTTATTTATGTGACGCTACCTTGGATGCGGTCCAGATCACTGCCCGCACCTCAGCCTTGTCGGTAGCTGCCCGTAGAACTCTCTGGCTTAAGAGTTGGACAGCTGACATTAGTTCGAAGAAGTCACTAACCTCACTTCCTTTCAAGGGGCAGCGACTTTTTGGCGAAGAATTAGAAAAAATCATATCACAGGCCACAGGCGGAAAAAGTACATTTCTTCCCCAGAGCAAAAGCAAAACCAATTCTTCCTACAGACGCGGAAAATTTTTTCGTGGCCAAAGTGGACGTTACAACAGACGCAGTAGTCCTCCCCAACGTTCCCATTTTAGAACAAAGAACAGTGACAAGGGACGTCCTACATGGAAGACTAACAAGTTTCACAACAAGCCCACAACTGATAAGTCCACATCAGGTTGACGGGGCAGCCCCTCCGGAGTCACAGCATCCGATAGGGGGCAGGTTGCTTCAATTCCGGGAGGTGTGGAACCGACATTCGTCAGACAATTGGGTCAACGAAATAATTTCAGAGGGCTACCATTTGGACTTTTCTTCTCTCCCCCCCAGAAAATTCCTTATGTCCAGAATCCCGGTCAAACCAGCCAAGGCTCAGGCCTTTTTGGAATGCATATCCAACATGGAACAGAACGGAGTGATTGTACCCGTGCCCCCGCTGGAGAAATTCTCCGGGTTTTACTCCAATCTATTCCTAGTGCCCAAGAGGGACGGATCCTTCAGACCTGTTCTCGACCTGAAATTCCTCAACAAGCACATACGCTCGGTACGATTCAAAATGGAGACCCTGCGCTCTGTGATTCGGGGAATGGAACCAGAGCAACTATTGATGTCCCTAGACATCAAGGATGCGTACCTTCATGTACCGATTTGGCAACCTCACCATCGTTTCCTGAGATTTGCCTTCAAGAATTTCCACTACCAGTTCGTAGCCCTCCCCTTCGGCTTGTCATCGGCCCCTCGGGTATTCACCAAACTCATGGCGGTTACGGCTGCCTCCTTGAGACTCCAGGGTGTATCGGTGACGCCCTACTTGGACGATCTTCTTCTGAAGTCGAGGACAATAGAGAAGGGCAGAGCAGATCTTCAGACGGCGATCCGATTACTCCAGGACTTTGGCTGGACAATCAACTGGGAGAAGTCCAGTCTATTTCCCAGCCATCAGATGACATTCCTGGGTCTCGAATTCAACACCCTCACCCAACGGGTGACCTTACCTTTGGACAAACAAATGAGGATCAGAGACCAAGTTTCCAAACTATCTCTCTGCCAGAGTCCGACTATACACATGGCCATGAGGGTTCTAGGATCAATGGTTTCGGTCATAGAAGCAGTCCCTTTTGCACAAATTCATCTACGTCCTCTTCAAGCCAACATTCTGTTGGGATGGAAGAGAGGTCCTCTTTCCCAGAAGATCAAACTTCTTCAAGCAACGAGGGAATCTCTACAATGGTGGATGCGACAAGACAATCTGTCAAAGGGCCAATCCTGGGCGATTCCAGATTGGAAGGTAATCACGACAGACGCCAGCCTCCAAGGCTGGGGAGCAACATGGGACAATCTATCTGTGCAGGGTACATGGTCTCTCCCAGAATCCAAACTTCACATAAACATACTGGAGCTTCGGGCAGTGCGACTAGCTCTTCATCATTGGTCAAGCCGTTTGCAGACAAAATCAGTGAGAGTTCAAAGCGACAATTCTACCACTGTGGCTTACATCAACAGACAGGGTGGAACCCGCAGCAAAGCGGCACTAGCAGAAACTCAGGAGATTCTGAGATGGGCGGAACGCAACCTTGTACGACTGTCGGCTATCCATATCCCAGGAGTGAACAACACAAAGGCAGACTTCCTCAGTCGAAACAATCTGGATCCAGGGGAATGGGAACTTCATCCGGAAGTTTTCTCAGATCTTGTCAGTCAATGGGGACTTCCCCAAATAGACCTAATGGCTTCCAGAACCAATCGCAAGGTGAAGAGTTTCTTCTCCCGCTCCCGAGACCCTTTAGCAGTAGGGGTGGATGCCATGACCCAGATTTGGAAATTCGATCTAGCCTACATTTTTCCACCACTACCCATGTTGCCTCGGGTCCTCAAAAAGATCAAGCTATCACATTCCACAGTGATTGTGATAGCTCCCTTCTGGCCCAGGAGGACCTGGTTCTCCGATCTCCAAGAAATGTCGGCAGCACAACCAGTTCGCCTTCCATCCAGATTGGATCTCCTGTGTCAGGGACCCATAGCCCATCACAACCCGGGATTATTTGCTTTGACGGCATGGCTATTGAGGCCGACATATGGCGAAGACAGGGCATAGCTGAAGAGGTTATTGACACTATGTTGAAGTCACGCAAATCTACATCGTCCAAAGCCTATCACAGGGTATGGCGCAGTTACTGGAACTGGTGCAAGGAAGCACAACTACCTTTTTTCGAGTTTAATATTCCAAGAATCCTATCCTTTCTACAGCGAGGATTCAAGCTGGGCCTCAAATTGAGTTCTTTGAAGGTACAGGTTTCTGCATTGTCAGCTCTATTTCACTCACGCCTAGCTCTGGAAGATTCTGTGCACACCTTTCTGCAAGGAGTAGCCCATTTAGCTCCTCCATTTCGTCCCCCGATTCCTGGTTGGGATCTCAATCTAGTCTTGGAAGCCTTACTGGATTCACCTTTCGAACCGTTAGGCACAGTCACTGAGAAGTGGCTCACCTGGAAAACAGTGTTTCTAGTGGCGATTACTTCAACCAGAAGAGTTTCAGAACTGAGTGCACTTTCATGTGATCCAGCTTATCTAGTATTCCACAAGGATAAAGCAGTTTTACGCACAGTACCATCCTTCCTACCCAAGGTTGTGTCCTCATTTCACATAAACCAGGAAATTGTGGTACCGTCCCTATGCCCTGAACCTAAGAACTCTAAGGAGAAGCGACTTCACAGTTTAGATGTCGTCAGAGCTCTTCGCTGGTACTTGGAAAAGTCTAAGTCCTTTCGACGTTCTCAAAGACTGTTTGTAGTTCCTAATGGGCCTCGAAGAGGCATGGCGGCATCCAAGACGTCCATTGCTAGATGGCTGAAGGAGACCATCCGACAAGCTTACATTTCCAAGGGACAATCTCCACCAGAGCATGTCAGAGCACATTCAACACGATCAATGGGAGCTTCCTGGGCTTGGCGCAATTCAGCATCCCTGGATCAGATCTGCAGAGCGGCCACCTGGTCGTCTGTTCACACATTTTCTAAATTCTACAAAATAGACACCTTTTCCTCTTCGGAGGCTGCCTTTGGCCGAAAGGTGTTACATTCAGTGGTACAGTAATGTGCCACAATCTCTTCGCTCCCACCCTGCTGTTCTTGGGGCTGCTTTGATAAGTCCCCAGCTGTTCCCTGTGTCCCCCTGAGACGACAGAGAAAATGGGATTTTTGATACTCACCGTTAAATCCTTTTCTCTGTAGTCGATAGGGGGACACAGGGCTTCCCGCCCCGCGGCGAGATGTTGACCACGTTGGTCCATGAGGGAATACTCCCTGAGTTACCAGTTCTGCTAGTTAAGTTTTATTCCTATGTTTAGCAGTCTCTTTGGTACAAACTGAATAGGTTGGCGTAGCATCCGGGTTAAGCCAGTCCCTAGGTCACGCCCCCTTTTGATTATTCATACAAGTGTCCTGCCTCCGGAGGGTGGAGCTTAACCCCAGCTGTTCCCTGTGTCCCCCTATCGACTACAGAGAAAAGGATTTAACGGTGAGTATCAAAAATCCCATTATCCTCTTCACCAAGTGCAAGGGCTGTCCATATTCAATTACACAGTGGGGGTCAGGAGCCGTTGATTAAGTTGCAATGGCTTTCTGGTAAAAGACATGACTCGGCTGTGCTAAAATAAGTCTGAATCTGCTACTTGAACACCTCCTTTTCATGAATCAGAAAGGACTAGAATTCCAATTGTGAGCAGTTGTGCAATGTTCTTCAAGTGGATTTCCTGCCCTCCTCATTGTCGGACTCACACATTTCCTGACATTGTGCCGATTCACTTAGGATTTCTCGTGATTTTGCAGGTTGCGACAGAGCACTTATTTGTCCCTTTATCTCAAAACCAGGAAAGGGTTTCACGTTGCTCAATAGGTTCCAAAACCTGCACCTTTTTTATGAATTATGTTGTTAAGACTCACCCAATGGATAATGGGAATGTGTGGGATTGATACCCGCATTTGCTGTAATCTAATAATCTGGTATAATATTAGGGATGCACCGAATCCACTTTTTTGGATTCGGCCGAACCCCCGAATCCTTTGTGAAAGATTCGGCCGAATACTGAACCGAATCTGAACCCTAATTTGCATATGCAAATTAGGGGTGGAAAGGGAAAACATTTTTTACTTCCTTGTTTTCTGACAAAAAGTCACGTGATTTCCCTCCCCATCCCTAATTTGCATATGCAAATTAGGATTCGGATTCAGTTCGGCCAGGCAGAAGGGTTCGGCCAGGCAGAAGGATTCGGCCGAATCCTGCTGAAAAAGGCAGAATCCTGGCCGAATCCCGAACCGAATCCTGGATTCGGTGCATCCCTATATAATATATATGGGATCCGTTATCCAGAAACCATCTCCCATGGACTCCATTATAATCAAATAGTCCAAATTTTAAAAAAGGATTCCCTTTTTCTGTGTGATAATAAAACAGTCGCTTGTACTTGATCCCAACTAAAATGTAATTAATCCTTATTGGAAGCAAAACCAGCCTATTGGGTTTATTTCATGTTTACATGATTTTCCAGTAGACTTAAGGTATGAAGATCCAAATTACAGAAAAATCTGGAAAACCCAGGCCCCGAGCATTCTGGATAACCGGTCCCAAACCAACGTATATGTTTTGGGGTTATTCAACTTTGTTCTCAGTGCAGTTGCAGACAAACATCGTATGAAATAGAGACATCTCAGCTACACATTGGTGAAATTAGATTTGTTCCAGGTACAATTGCAAACACTGCTCAACCTCTTTGTATTCACATATAGTCCTTGCCCTGCTGGATTTTCCTCCCAACCCTTCTGGCACTTATACAAGCGCCTATCACATATTGATCAGGATGGGGATGTTTTCATACACCATCTTGTGGCCTATGGATTTGGATGATGTAATGGAGCCTCACTCCTTAAGAAGGGGCGGTTCACCTTTAAAGTTTTAACTAAAGCCTAACTAAAGAAGTTTGTGCTTCTGTACCAGCCCAAGGCAACCACATCCCTTTAGCAGTAAAGATCTGTGTCTCCAAAGATGCCCCAGTAGCTCCCCATCTTCTTTTCTGCTGATTCACTGATTCACATGCTCTGTGCTGCTGTCACTTACTGAGCTTAGGGAGCCACTCACAATATACAGTACACATAGAATAGAAATGTCACAATATAAGGCTGATTAGTAATTAATACACATAATTACTACATGGCAGCACAGAAACCAGTGCAATTAGCATCAGAATTGAATAATCAGCAAACCGGTAGCATCAGCTTATATTACAGCCAGGGAAGCTCATTTTCTGCTGGATAATTAGTGACGAGCCCTAAGCTTAGCTTCTCAACAGCCAATCAGAGCCCACTGAGCATGTGAGTGTCACAGACACTTTCCAAGATGGTGACCCCCTGTGACAAGTTTGAAGTCCTGGATCATTGCTGCTATTGACAAGCTCAAACTTTAGCCTCGTGCAATAAGTTCACTATAGAAAATAGGACATTTTTAGCCACATTCATTTTTACTGTTTAGTTCTCCTTTAAGTTAACTATCTGTATGTTATAGAATGTCCAAGTCTAAGCAACTTTTCATTTGGCCTTTTTTCTTTTTTATAACTTTTGAATAGTGACGAGCGAATTTATTCGGCCGGCATGGATTTGCGACTAATTTCTGCACTTGGCCGACTGTGAATGTTTTCTCAAATGCTGCAAAAATTCACCTTGGAAAAATTTGTGACAAATTAAAAATTGTTGCACGTCAAAATGATTTTGACGGCCATTGACTTTAATGCATTTGGAAAAAACGGTTGCTCGTGTAAAAATTGTCACATCAAAATTATTTTGAAACCCATTGACTTCAATGCATTTCGCTGATTTTCTTGAATTTCTTTGGAGTTTCACAGATTTGTTGGCAAAACAGAACTGAATCTCTCCTCGCTCCCTTTTTCTTCTGACCCTTTCCAGCTTTCTTATTAGGGTCACTGACCCCATCTAAATACCAACATGCTCTGTAAGGCTACAAATATATTGTTATTGCTACTTTTTATTACTCGTCTTTCTATTCAGGCCTCTCCTATTCATATTCCAGTCTCTTATTCATATCATTGTATGGTTGCTAGGGTAGTTTGGACCCTAGCAACCAGGGTTCTGAAATTACAAACTGGAGAGCTGCTGAATAAAAACCTAAATAAGTCACAAAATACAAATAATAAAAAATGGAATAATTAGAACAGTTAACTTAAAGGTGAACAACCCCTTTAATCATTTGGATTTCCTGGTACATAATCTGCTATTTTTACTAAGGTTTATCAGAATGAGTCACCAGCTTTCCTGGCTTGAGGGCACTTGGGTTTGGGATTACGCAGAATATTGTCATTATAATACAGACAGCACCTGCCTGATTCATGTCTTTTCCATTTACCTTCACATTGTGCCATTGGATCATCGCTATAATGAGAGATTTTGCAGCACAGCAGGATACCTGTAGAAATTCTCAATTTGTCTCTTATGCTCGTGGCCATCCGTGTATCATACAAAGAAAAAACCTCTCCAATTGTATTTCACCCTCTTAATGCAACGGCCAGCTACAAAGCTCCGGGAAATTTCTTTTCTATTAAATAACAATGGTATCACAGCGGGTGCACTTATGTTATTTTGTAGCAATAATGGAAGTGCTGCGGGATAAGGGAATGCTCATAAGGAAGAATAAACAGAACTATAATGATATATCCTTGGGTGATGATTTAATATTCATATATAATCACTTAGGCTGCTGGAGCCGCAGGGAGTTTATTGTGTTGGATCTGGGGGTGTTGTGCCTAGGTAAGATGGGGTGCATGAGCGCTGTGTAACGTCATACTCTGAACTGTACTTCACTCCCCCCCCAGGAGTGTATTAGAGAGTCACGGCTGTAGATCCAGTCAACAATAATGAAGATTTCAGGAACATCCCAGGGATACGGCATCCCCATTAAAGGGATTCTGTCGTGATTTTTATGGTGAAGTTTTTATTTCTAAATGACACTGTTTACACTGCAAATAATTGACTGTACAATATAAAATGTCATTCCTGAAGCAGCAAAGTGTATTTAGTTGTAATATTGGTGTGTAGGTGCATCTCAGCTCATTTTGCCTGGTCATGTGATTTCAGAAAGAGCCAGCACTTTAGGATGGAACTGCTTTCTGGCAGCCTGTTGTTTCTCCTACTCAATGTAACTGAATGTGTCTCAGTGGGACCTGGATTTTACTATTGAGTGCTGTTCTTAGATCTACCAGGCAGCTGTTATCTTGTGTTAGGGAGCTGCTATCTGGTTACCTTCCCATTGTTCTGTTGATAGACTGCTGGAGGGATGGGGGGGGAGATATCAGTCCAACTTGCAGTAAAGAGTGACTGAAATTTATCAGAGCACAAGTCACATGACTGAGGGTAGTTGGGAAACTGACAATGTGTCTAGCTCCATGTCAGATTTCAAAATTAAATATAAATAAAATCTTTTTGATCTTTTGAGAAATGGATTTCTGTGCAGAATTCTGCTGGAGCAGCACTATTAACTGATGTGTTTTGGAAAAAAGATTTTTTCCCCAAGCTTAAAGGGATACTGTCATGGGGAAAAAACCTTTTTTTCCAAAATGAATCAGTTAATAGTGATGCTCCAGCAGAATTCTGCACTGAAATCCATTTCTCAAAAGAACAAAGTGATTTATTTTAAATAGACATTTTGTCAATTTCCCAGCTGCCCCTGATCATGTGACTTGTGCCTGCACTTTAGGAGAGAAATGCTTTCTGGGAAGCTGCTGTTTTTCCTTCTCAATGTAACTGAATGTGTGTCTCAGTGGGACCTGGATTTTACTATTGAGTGCTGTTGTTAGATCTACCAGGCAGCTGTTATCTTGTGTTAGGGAGCTGTTATCTGGTTACCTTCCCATTGTTCTGTTGTTAGGCTGCTGGGGGGGGGGGGAAGGGAGGGGTGATATCAGTCCAACTTGCAGTACAGCAGTAAAGAGTGATTGAAGTTTATCAGAGCACAAGTCATATGACTGGAGGCTGCTGGGAAACTGACAATATGTCTAGCCCCATGTCAGATAAAAAAAATCTGTTTGCTCTTTTGAGAAATGGATTTCAGTGCAGAATTCTGCTGGAGCAGCACTAGTAACTGATTCATTTTGAAAAAAAATATTTTTTCCCCATGACAGTATCCCTTTAAGTTTGGAGAGGCCAATTTCGAATCCTCTCCCCAGGTGTGTCCCCCCTCCAGCTAAAGCAGCCGTGTTATTGAGCTGTGTGTATTTGCCAGAGGGGACAATTCTGCTCTTTTCTCTCTGCACAGGCAATAGAATTATGTGTTATGGGGTTTTCTTTTCAATGATAATTTCTGTCACCCTCACATTTTATAGATTTTATTTTTTCATTGATTTGTTTGGTCTGTCTCAGCCAAAAATGTACTTCTCTCTCCCTCCCACCTCCCTATAAACGGCAAATTGATCTGACCACTTGCGTTATGAGATCTAGAAACCTCTTGTACGTAAAATCAGTTCTGCTTTTGTTTTTACTGGGTGAAGAGGGTAATTGTTATTGTTATTTCAGGGACTTGCTGTTGTATTTATAGTTTTCTTGC
Source organism: Xenopus petersii (assembly GCA_038501925.1). Taxonomy (NCBI): domain Eukaryota; kingdom Metazoa; phylum Chordata; class Amphibia; order Anura; family Pipidae; genus Xenopus; species Xenopus petersii. Next base: position 1,115,924 of record CM076678.1, on the reverse strand, counting down.
CTTGCATCAAAGTTGCATCAGTCTTGTGCCATTTGGATACACCGGCCTCACATGGCCCTTACGCCGCAATCCACTATTTGCGAATCTGCCGGGGGGGCCCTTCATTAACGATTCATTGACAGGGTTCTGAGATGATTATCTGAGCGGAGATAATGTCCTGGAAAATGTGAGACTTGCTGCGTCCCTGTTACATCAACATCTAAATAGGGCAGGAATAATTACTGTTTGCCTTATGCCAGCTCTTGTTTAGGGTACAGAGCAGAATCAGTCAGTGGTTCACCTTTAAGTAAACTTTTAGAATGACCAATTCTAAGCAACTTTTCAATTGACCTTCATTTTTTTTTTTTTTCTAATTATTACTTCTTTGGACTCTTTCAAATGGGGGATCACCGACCCCATCTAAAAAACAACATATTTGTTATCGCTTCTTTTTATAATCTATCCAGGCCCTCTCCTATTCATATTAAAATCAGTGCATGGTTGCTAGGGTAATTTGGACCCTAGCAACCAGCTTGCTGAACTGGAGAGCTCTACTTGTATAATAAGGAATATCGTTCCTGCCTGGCAGTGATTGGTGCATAAATAACGGACTATAACCCACAAGTCCCTCCTCATAAACACAGTAACCCCCCTATTAACCCTAACCCTATCAATGGGGTGGGAAGGGAGTTACTGTGTTTGAGGACCCAACTCAGATTGCAAAACAAGGATCTCTGATTAATTTTTACTCCTTGTGGACTTCAAGGCCCTGGTTAATATGCAGAGGCTTTCCATAGGGTTATCAACACACCCTCAATTTCCCATGAAATACAGCATCACTGCAGCAGCCAATCAGAACAGAGGGATAAAGCACTTGTTGGCTTTGCTGTAAGATTTCAGCGAAAGAGGAGCAGTTTCTAACGTCCCCCTATTTTACTCCTCCCAGGCTCAGGAAGAGGTACCCCAGTAACTGTTTGCAGACCAACCCTGGATTTGTCCTGAGCCCCGTGATGCTGCAGCGGAACCTCAACGCAGAGAATGCCAACGTTAAAGTCTCCATAGAAATCGGAGGATTGCAGCAGCCCGTGACTTTTACATGTGATGGTGAGTTTCTCTTTCCCCTGTTACTTATCCGTTTTTATTCCATTGAAGTTATTCGTCAGTAGGGATGCACCGAATCCAGGATTCGGTTCGGGATTCGGCCAGGATTCGGCCTTTTTCAGCAGGATTCCGATTCAGCCGAATCCTTCTGCCTGGCCGAACCGAATCCTAATTTGCATATGCAAATTAGGGGCGGGAGGGAAATTGCGTGACTTTTTGTCAGAAAACAAGAAAGTAAAAAATGTTTTCCCCTTTCCACCCCTAATTTGCATATGTAAATTAGGGTTCGGATTCAGTTCGGTATTCGGCCAAATCTTTCGTGAAGGATTCGGGGGTTCGGCCGAATCCAAAAAAGTGGATTCGGTGCATCCCTATTCGTCAGCAAGAGTAAAAGACTTTGCCGAGGATTAAAGGCATTTTGTAAATGTGAGCACGTCTCCTTGACACTCATTAACCCACAGTACATTTAAGAACAAGAGAAGTAACTTCTCCGATCATGTGCACCCTTCCTGTTTATAAGTCTCTGATCTGGATTAACTTGCTGCAATAAATGTGTTACTCTTTATCTTGTTTTCACAGTAAGTTCCCCGGTGGAGCTGCTGATAATGCAGGCGCTGTGCTGGGTCCACGACGACCTGAGCCAAGTGGATATTGAGAGTTCTGTCCTGAAAGTGTGCGGGCAAGAGGAGGTTTTGCAGAAGTAAGCAAAATAATAGCAGCTACAGAACACAACATTACTTCTTTTATGTGTTAACTATTAAAATTTCATTAGTCTCTAGCAGAGTGTTCTAGTTCCACCCACTGCTTGAGTAACAGACTACCTGCCCCTCGATGCCCCTTGAGTAACATACTACCTGCCCCTCTTGCTTTGTCCTTGCCACTAGACCTCAAAACCCCAATGCACACGCATAGTGACGTAATACACATGCATGTTTCACTGCTTCTACCACACAGTCACTCCATGGCCCTTCAGTTACCCCTCCCCTTGAGGTTTTAACCATATAGATATTGAGTCACAGACTTGATGCCATGGAAGCATCTTAGTCTCACTTTCTTGCTTCACTTTCCCTCCACATGTAAGCGCTCATCTCTGTGTTCAACTCCCTGATAATGCTAATAATTCATTAATCATACAAAATAAATTAAAAACATAACCAACTGAAGACTTGCAGGTAATGGGAAAATTTATGTTCTGTTAATTGGTCTGGCACTTTTTTATCTCAACAGCAAACACTGCCTGGGAAGCCACGAGTATATCCAGCTGTGCCGTAAGTGGGACACTGAAATCCGCCTGCAGCTGCTCTCTCACGGCACCGTGAACAGGGATCTGGCCAGAACGGTGAGTTTTGATACCGTACCACATTTACTAATAAGTGCAAAAATACAGCCAACATGGCCACGGCAATGATGGAAATGAATGCAGGTGACTTATTTCAAAATAAAAAATGCAGCCAGCAGGGCTGCAGCAATGATGGAAATGAATGCAAGTAGAAAATTTTAAAATACAAATGCAGCCAACAAGGCCACAACAATGATGGAAATGATGCAAGTACCAAATTCACAAATAAAAGTGCAAACCTGCAGGCAACATATTTCAAAATGAAAAATGCAGCCAACAGGACTGCAGCAATGATGGAAATTAATGCATGTAACAAAGTGCAAAACCACAGCCAACAGGTGGAAATTAATGCAGGTGACTCATTTCAAAATAAAAGATTCAGCCAACAGCCAATGATGGAAATGAATGCAGGTAACAAATTTCAAAATAAAAATGCAGCCAACAGGGCCACAACAATGATGGAAATGATGCAAGTACCAAATTCACCAGTAAAAGTGCAAAAATGCAATCCACAGGGCCACAACAAAGATGGAAATTAATGCAAGTAGCACATTCACAAATGGAGGTAACCATTTTCAAAATAAAAATGCAACCAACGGCCACAACAATAATGGAAATGAATGCAAGTAACAAATTCACAAATAAAAGTGCAAAAACAAAGCTAACAGATTTCAAAATAAAAAATGCAACCAACAGGACTGCAGCAATGATGGAATTTAATGAAGGTAAGTTACAAATGTGCCAATAAAAGTGCAAAAACACAACTATCGGGTACCCAGCAATTAATATGAAAAAAATGCAGCCAACAGGGCATAGCAATGATGGAAATTAATGCAGGTGACTCATTTCAAAATAAAAAATTCAGACAACTGGGCTGCAGCAATGATGGAAATGAATGCAGGTAGCAAATTTCAAAATAAAAATGCAGCCAACAGGGCCACAACAATGATGGAAATGAATGCAGGTAGCAAATTCACCAATAAAAGTGCAAAAATGCAGGTGACAGAATTCAAAATAAAAAATGCAGCTAACAGGACTGCAGCAATGATGGGATTGGATGCAGGTAAGTTACAAATGTGCCAATAAAAGTGCAAAAACACAACCATCCAGTACCCAGCAATTAAAATGCAAAAATGCATCCAACAGGGCTGCAACAATGTTGGAAATAAATGCAAGTGACTCGTTTCAAAATAAAAAATGCAGCCAACAGGGCCACAGTAAAGATGGAAATGAAATGTAAGTAACAAATTCACCAATAAAAGTGCAAAAATGCACGTGACAAATTTCAAAATAACAATGCAGCCAACAGGACTGCAACAATGATGGAATTGAATGCAGGCAACAATTTTCAAAATAAAAATGCAGCCAACTGGGCCACAACAATAATGGAAATGAATGCAAGTAACAAATTCACCAATAAAAGTGCAAAGATGCAGACAACAAATTTCAAGATATAAATGCAGCCAACAGGGCCACAACAATGATAGAAATGAATACAAGTAACACATTCACAAATAAAACGGCAAAAATGCAGCTAACAAGGCCACAACACAGATGGAAATTAATGCAAGTAACAAATTCACAAATAAAAGTGCAAACATGCAGGTGACAAATTTCAAAATACAAATGCAGCCATCAGGACTGCAGCAATGATGGAAATGATTGCAGGTAACAATTTTTAAAATAAAAATGCAGCTAACCGGGCCATATCATTGATGGAAATGAATGCAGGTGACAAATTCACCAAAAAAGTGCAAAAATGCAGCCAAAAGGACCACAACAAATATGGAAAGGAATGCAAGTAACAAATTTCAAAATAAAAGTGCAAAAGTGTAGGGGGCATATTTCAAAATATAAAATGCAGCCAACAGGAATGCAGCAATGATGGAATTGAATGCAGGCAAAAATTTTCAAAATAAAAATACAGCCAACACGGCCACAACAAAGATGGAAATGAATGCAAGCAGGTTACAAATTTCAAATTACAAATGCAGCTAACAGGGCCACAACAAAGGTGGAAATGAATGCAAGTAACAACTCCACCAATAAAAGTGCAAAAAAATGCAGGTAACAAATTTCAAATTACAATTGCAGCCAACAGGGCTGCAGCAATGATGAAATTGAATGCAAGCAAGTTACAAATGTGCCAATAAAAGCACAAACACAACCATCAGGTCCTCAGCAATTAAAGTACAAAAATGCAGCCAACAGGGCCGCAACAATGTTGGAAATTAATGCAAGTAAAAAAACTCACTAATAAAACAACAAAAATGCAGCCAACAAGGCCACAACAATGACGGAAATGAATGCAGGTAACATTTACCAAAAAAAAAAGTAAAAATGCAGGTAACAAATATCAAAATAAAAATGCAGCCAACAAGGCCACAACAGATATGGAAATTAATGTAAGTAACAAATTTCAAAATAAAAGTGCAAAAATGTAGGTGGCAAATTTCAAAATAAAAAATGCAGCCAACACGGCCACAACAAAGATGCAAATGAATGCAAGTAACAACTTCAACAATGAAAATGCAAAAATGCAGGTAACAAATTTCAAATTACAAATGCAGCCAACAGGGCCACAACAATGATGGACGTGAATACAGGTGACTGATTTCAATATAAAAAATGCAGCCAACAGGGCTGCAGCAATGCTGGAATTGAATACAGGTAACAAATTTCAAAATAAAAATGCAGCCAACAAGGCCACAAGATGGAAATGAAATGCAAGTAACAACTTCACCAATAAAAATGCAAAAATGCAGGTAACAAATTTCAAATTACAAATGCACACAACAGGGCCACAACAATGATGGAAATGAATGCAAGTATCACATTTCAAAATAATAGTGCAAAATGCAGGTAACAAATATTAAAAAAAATGCAACCAACAGGGCCACAACAATGATGGAAATGAATGCATGTAACAAATTCACAAATAAAAGTGCAAAAATGCAGGTGACAAATTTCAAATTACAAATGCAGCCAACAGGGCCACAACAATGATGGAAATTCATGCAGGTAACACATTTCAAAATGCAAAAATGCAGCCAACAGGGCTGCAGCAATGATGGAAATGAATGCAGGTATCAAATTTCAAAATACAAATTCAAAAATGCAGGTGACAAATTTCAAATTACAAATGCAGCCAACAGGGCCACAACAATGATGGAAATAAATACAGGTGACTGATTTCAAAATACAAAATGCAGCCAACAGGGCCGCAACAATGATGGAAATTAATGCAAGGAACAAATTCTCCAATAAAACTGCAAAAATGCAGCCAACAGGGCCACAACAATGATAGAAATGAATGCAAGTATCAAATTAATCAATAAAAGTGCAAAAATGCTGGAGACAAATTGCAAAATATAAAATGCAGCCAACAAGGCCACAACAGACATGGAATTTAATGTAAGTAACAAATTCACCAATAAAAGTGCAAAGATGCAGGTAACCAATTTCAAGATAAAAAAATGCAGCCAACAGGACTGCAGCAATGATGGAATTGAATGCAGGTAACATTTCAAAATAAAAATACAGCCAACACTGCCACAACAAAGATGGAAATTAATGCAAGTAACAATTTCACCAATAAAAGTCCAAAAATGCAGGTTACATATTTCAAATTACAAATGCAACTAACATTGCCACAACAATGATGGAAATAAATGCAAGTAACATTTCAAAATAAAAATGCAGGCAACAAATTTCAAAATAAAAAATGCAACTAACAGGACTGCAGCAATAATGGAATTGAATGCAAGTAACAATTTCACCAATAAAAGTCCAAATGCAGGTAACAAATTTCAAATTACAAATGCAGCTAACATTGCCACAAAAATTATGGAAATGAATGCACATAACAAATTTCAAAATGAAAAAATGCAGCCAACAGGGCCGCAACTTTGATGGAAATGAATGCAGGTATCAAATTTCAAAATATAAATTCAAAAATGCAGGTATCAAATTTCAAAATACAAATGCAGCCAACATTTACCAATACAAGTGCAAAAATGCAGCTAACAGGGCCTCAACAATGGTGGAAATTAATGCAAAGAACAAACTCGCCAATAAAACTGCAAAAATGCAGCCAACAAGACCACAACAATGATGGAAATGAATGCAAGTAACAAATTCACCAATAAAAGTGCCAAAATGCAGGTGACAGATTTCAAAATACAAAATGCAGCCAACAGGGCTGCAGCAATGATGAAATTGAATGCAGGTAAGTTACAAATGTGCCAATGAAAGTGCAGAAACACAACCATCAGGTCCTCGGCAATTAAAGTACAAAAATGCAGCCAACAAGGCCACAACAATGGTGTAAATTAATGCAAGTAACAAATTCACCAATAAAACTGCAAAAATGCAGCCAACAGGGCCACAACAATGATGGAAATGAATGCAAGTAACAAATAAATCAATAAAAGTGCCAAAATGCAGGTGACAAATTTCAAAATACAAAGTGCAGCCAACAGGGCTGCAGCAATGATGAAATTGAATGCAGGTAAGTTACAAATGTGCCAGTAAAAGTGCAGAAACACAACCATCAGGTCCTCCGCAATTAAAGTACAAAAATGCAGCCAACAGGGCCGCAACAATGATGGAAATGAATGCAAGTAACAAATTCATCAATAAAAGTGCCAAAATGCAGGTGACAAATTTCAAAATGCAGCCAACAAGGCCACAACAATGATAGAAATAAATGCAGATACATTCACCAACAAAATGTAAAAATACTAGCAACAGGGACCCGACAATAAAAGTGAAAAAATACAGAAATTTGACCCACAACTTTGATGGAAATGAATGCAAGTAACAAATTGACCAAGTGCAAACATGGTTTAACTTTGCATACAAATGTTTTTCAGGCTGAAGATGATGCTTCTCCGGTTGACCTTAACAAACACCTGGCTGTGGTCGATAGACCTTTCAAAGAGCCAATTAGCAGGTAATTAATACATCGTTACTTTATTATAAGACTAAGATTCATATTGTAGTCACACAGAACACTGGTTGAAAGGTCTCCAAACCCTTAACCACACTTTTTACTCCTTGGTTAACTTTAACATGTGATCGTAGCACAAAGCATGCTGGGAGATGTAGTCCTGCACCACTAGGTTCATGTTTTAAAGAAACATCTCTCAATATAACCTTTTGTCATATCTCTTGGGTCAGGGGCAGCCTATTAAAATGCACAATAGTCCTCCAATGAGAATTACAGCTGTTACTGGGAGCTTTAAATACAGTGTTTCTATCACAGAGCAACCAATCAGCAGTACGTTTCAGTATGTTGTAGAATGGATCATTCTTGGCAACTTTTTAGTTTTTCTGCTTCTACCCCGGCAGTCAAAAAAAAACAATTTCTCGGCGGGCCTGCAGATGTATTATTACTACTTTGTAGAAATTCTATTTCTATTTTTTCTGTCACCCACACCACTGCCTGGTTGCTAGGGTAATTTGGACCCTAGCAACATTCTTAGAATTTACTTCAAAATTAAGTTAAAGTTCCTACTGCAGATGCAACATTAAATGATCCTCTAATCGTATGTGTTTGTGTTGTTACAGGCAGAGCATCGAGGAGCTGCTGGACGCGTATCATGAGCAAGTCAGCGTTTGCCTTAAGCACGAGGTACCACAGCTCTTTTTTTTTTTTTTTTACTTATCTTATACTAGTGCATGTAAATATAATGATTTTTGTCCTGTGTTCCTTGAAAGTGACCAGTGTGAAGAGTAAAAATATTTTATAGACCAGTCCTAATATAAAAAAACATTCAGACTGTTCTATGTCATTACAGGAGAACAAAACTCTATAAATAAATATGGCTTAAACTGTTAAATTTTATATAGTGAACTTATTGCACGAGGCTAAAGTTTGAGCTTGTCAATAGCAGCAATGATCCAGGACTTCAAACTTGTCACAGGGGGTCACCATCTTGGAAAGTGTCTGTGACACTCACATGCTCAGTGGGCTCTGATTGGCTGTTGAGAAGCTAAGCTTAGGGCTCGTCACTAATTATCCAGCAGAAAATTAGCTTCCCTGGCTGTAATATAAGCTGATGCTACAGGTTTGCTGATTATTCAATTCTGATGCTAATTGCACTGGTTTCTGTGCTGCCATGTAGTAATTATGTGTATTAATTACTAATCAGCCTGATATTGTGACATTTCTATTCTATGTGTACTGTATATTGTTAAGCTTTAGTTCTTTAACTGAGCAGCGGGCAGCCTGAGTAATGACTGCATTTTGTTCCAGAGCAATCCATACCGTGCAGTGGAGCAGCTGATGAAAGTGGTGCGGAACATCTGCAAGATGGTGGGCAGCGTAGAAACTCCGGCCATTACGGAGTCGGTGAAGAAGCTGCGCAGGGCTGTCAATCTTCCACGCAGCCGGAGCATAGAGGTAACTGCACTTCTGCTTGTAGGGAACACAGCTCATTGTCCTATCATAATGTCAGGATAGAAAGAGCAGGGATTACTATAGTGACCAGCCCTGTGTCGGGGGTCTCTCCTTCATTCCTTGTCAGGCAATGGATTATCCTGCTATTCTGATTTTTTAATCCGTACCAACTCATTTGGGGTCCTTGGCACAGGAACTTCTTAACCTACTGCTCAGTAGGCATTTTCTTAGTGACCCTGACTCTCCACAGACCACAATGGGGAGCACTATGATTCCTCCCAGACCCACAGCTATTGCCTGAAAAAATGTGCACATTTGTGGATGGCCGAGAGATCTTCTTCTTTCATGGCGTGCACTGAATAATCTAATTGTAGAGTCATCATGTAGAAACGTAAATGCCAGTTTAGGTCCTGTGTGGGATAGATGGGCTATAAAGATTCTCAGTGCAGTATTCCATCTTAACTTTATTATACTGAAAGGAATGCTGTAAGTCATGAATAAATGCTGTATATCTGTAACAGTGATTATCACAGAGTTGGAGTGGGTGGTCTGAGCTTCTGTTGGTCATTGTTTCTCTTAAAAAAACAATAATTTACTACGCGAGACTGAATTGAATTTCTTGTTTTTAGACTTCACCTACAAATTTGTCTTCTGACCAACGAGCCCCAGATAGTAAGTACAACAAAAAAAATGATATGATAAAATTCTTTGTCCCATAGTCCTTTGCAAGCATTTCCTTGTTTCATTTGCAGGCACTGGGCAGTGTGATAGCCCTTTACAGGAAACCTTAGCCCTGCTGACTACGGACCTCCATAACCTGCTCCAGCTTCACTTCAGCTCTGGAAACAGTGCAGTCACTTGCCCTCCAGGTGTCCGGCCCCTTAAGGAAGCGCGATCTTCCACTGATCACCTCCAATTCACCATATTTGCTGCCCATGGAATTCCCACTGGCTGGGTGTCCTGGTGAGAGCCTGTCTGTTTTGGGTGTGTGTCTCTGTCATAAGCAAGCACTGGTGTGAGTACTGGCAGTCTCTTTGTGCTGCAGTCTCAATCCTGCCAGTCTCTTTTAGCCTTCTCTCTTTACTACCTCTCCGTTTGTGCCAGAGTTTCTTTACATCTTGTGCCTGCTGTTGTTACTATCTCTCAGTTTGTGCCTGGTATCATTACTCTCTCTCAGGTTCTGCCTGGTATCAATACTTTCTATCTGTGCCTGATGTCATTATTACCACTGAGTTTATGACTAGAATCATTATTGCCCATCGCTTGGAATTATTATGCTTAGTCTATAGATTAAATATTTATGGGTACAGAGAAAGTTAATGTGGCAAGGACACAAGTAGAAAGTTGGGGAAGTATTTGAATAAAACCAGCTGCTTCCTGCATGGAAACTATTTTCTTCTTTATTATACTAAGTGCTTTTGCTGGATTCTTAAACATTTCTTGGCCTTCATTTTTCAACTATATTTGTTTCGTGTTTCTCTTCCAGCTTTGAAAAGTACTACCTGGTCTGTTCACTAATCCACAACGGAAAAGACAAATTTAAGCCAGTTCAGTCAAAAAAAGTGGGAACCTACAAAAGCTTCTTTTACCTCGTGAAGTGGGATGAACTGTAAGTACCGGCGGCGGTGGTTTCCCATGTACCTGCTGGTGTGATGAAAGGGATTGTGTTTGCTGCCAGCTGATTCCTGTTTGTGCCTGGTTACACATTGGTGCATGGCCTATTGAAACAGGAAACTCTATTATTAGTGCAGCCAAGACCATTAGCACGAGGCAGCACACACAAACGGTAGAGCTCTTGTTTTTATTCGCTGAAAAAGAACCTCAACATCAGCTCTCTCAGGTTTTCAGTAACTTCTCCAAGTTTCACCCATTTAAAGGATTTTATTTAATGGGGGAACTATTGCGAAAATGAAAATGTAATATAAGCTTCATCATACTGAACTAAGAAACTTTCTAAATATAATCAAATATTCTGAATTATTTCTGAAATAATCAAGTTTATCTTCACTATTCCTCTCTCAGCATCTGTTTCTCTTCATTCTGTCTTCATGCAGCAGTTGGGTGTCAGATATTCACTGACAGTTACATCCAATATATCTTATAGGGAGGCTCCTTTCCTAGCAGATGAATTAGAGCTCACTCAAATAACTGATTCCAGTACAAACAAAATCTAACAAAATAACTGCCTTTTGCACAAATCCTGCATGTAGAGAGACATGATGTCTGGTGAGTTTAATAGAGTGACATCTTCTAGGCAAAAGGAGCTCCTCTATAAAATATATTAGATCTGTCAGTGAATATCTGACACCCAACTGCTGCATGAAGAGAGAATGAAGAGAAACAGATGCTGAGAGAGAAATAGTGAACATAAACTTGATTACTTAAGAAAAAGTACTGCATTTTTAATTGATTGTATTTAGAAAGTTTCTTTTTGTACAACTTTAACAAGCAATGGAGACAGGTGTGCTGAATAACCATTTGTTTTTTCCCCAGGATAATATTCCCCATCCAGATTTCACAGCTGCCTTTAGAGTCCATTCTCCAGCTCACGCTTTATGGGATATTCAATCCTAACAGCGGGGGGTCTCCGGATGCCAACAAGCAGAGAAAGGGGCCGGAGATGCTGGGTCGGGTCTCCTTACCTCTCTTCACTTTCAGACGGTTAGTGTTACAGTCATGTGCCTGCACTGGAATGTATCACCGTTCCAATTGTGGTTTGCGTTCCACACACAAGCAGTGTGTGTGCAGGGCAGTGTTGTGATTTGTTAACGTTGCTGCCTTGTGTGGGTGTAAATCAGTTTAGAGAATTCACATTGGCATGCGAGTACATTTCTCTCTGTTGGGAGTCTCAAGTGTATGAGCTGATGGAAAAGCAAAGCACTCCTTCAGATGAAATGGATCATGAACCCAGGATTTCCTTCCACCTTGTCCAGAACTCAAGATATAAATGTCACAGTACTGACCCGAGCACTTGACTTCCATTTCCACTGCATGTAGGGTAGTAACGGGCCGGAATTCTAAGTGTCTCCAGGCATGTAGTGGTACATTAACAAGCAATCTCCAGTGCTGATCCAGTGTAAGGAGCCTCCACTCTCAGACGCACTGAAAGTCATTTGTTTGTGGGTGAGGAAAGGCAAGAATAATGTGCTGCTTCTTACCAGTCACAGACCCTTCCATTGTCTATGTATATCTGCATTCCCTCGTAGGCTATTAGTTATATGCCTAGAAGCAAGTATAGGGGAACAGTATAAGGGAGTGGATTCAATGGGGACAGATGGCGTGTTTTGTCACCTAGTTGTAAATATAGTTTATTCAATCTATTAATCAGTAAAACTTGTCCCTTTAAAACAGGGGTCCCCAACCTTTTTTACTCGTAAGCCACATTTGAATGTAAATAAGAGTTGGAGAGCAACACAAGAGTGAAAAAGTCCATGGGGATGTCAAATAATGGCTGTTATTGGCTGTTTGGTAGCCCCTATATGAACTGGTAGCCTACAGGAGGCTCGATTTGGCAGAACACCTGGATTTTATGGAACCAAAACTTGCCTCCAAGCCAAGAATTCAAAAATAAGCCCCTGCTTTGAGGCCACTGGGAGCAACATCCAAGGGGTTGGTGAGCAACATGTTGCTCGCGAGCTACTGGTTGGGGATCACTGCTTTAAAACATTTGTCACCCCCTGTAGGTTTGTGTCAGTGCTTGGTGGCTCAGCCTGATCAAAAACAAGAGACAAATAACCCTATGAACCTTTGTTGCTACTAAATTATATAAAACTACGCCAAAGGGAAATGAGTTGCTGGGTCTGGTGCTTTCCAGCTCATTATTCTCAACCAGTTTCCCTGCTTGTTTTGCCTTTCCAGATGCTTAGTGCACCCCCTGCTGGATTGCTCATGCACTGCTGCGGATGGATATTCTACCGGCTGTCCACTTAATAGTTTATAAATTAGTATAAAAGCCAGAAGGATAAATACTGCAGAAAAGTATAAAATCTTGCTGGAGTTCACAGTGTCAGGTGGTGGACCAGTAAAGCTGTCCCTTACCATCTGAAACTGAAGGTCGTGGCTTTTTAAGTTCCTCTCTCAGGATAAAAGCAACTTTGTGCTTCCCCTTCTTTGTACTCATGAAGGCTTGCTGTAGGGATTTCATTTGAATGTGTATATAAATAAACATCAGTTATGTGTTTGGACAATCTGACCCTTGTGATGCTGTCTCTGTTTGGCTTGCAGAATGCTGATAGGCGGAACCAAGCTTTTACACCTCTGGACTTCATTCCATACAGGCCCCGTCCCTGCCACCACCACCACTAGAAAGGCCAATCTGATGCAGAGAATTGTTTTACAGGTACTTCTTGTGACCACTGCATCTTTATTCTGTGATGTTTATGGCAATAACTCAGTTGTTGTGTTAACTTTCCTTTTATTAAGGTTGACTTTCCCTCACCCGCCTTCGACATTGTGTACATCCCACCACATCCGACCAAGAGCTGCGCTTGGCAGAGCATCGAGTTGCTGGATAAAGAAAACAAAAGCAGGCTCCTATCTCTTCTCGCCAAGGAGTCAGCATTTGGGTTTGTAACTTCAAAAAATACCATTTTTATTGGGTTCAGCGGATGTCACAGTAACCGAGAAATCTCATTCTCACAATATCAATAATGGAAGAATAAACGCTACTGTTTCTACTTCTTCTCTCTGGAAAAGCCCAGAAGTCATGTCTTGCTTAATGGCAGGGATCCAACCAGCAATTGGAATTGAGCCAATCTGATATTAGCCAATTGATCCTCTCCTTGTGTCCTGATTCTGGGTGTAATTTCTGCTTTAAATTAGAACAGGGCTGGTCTCATTGCTGGGTGATAAACAATTGGATCCCAGTAGGGGCCTGTGCAGTCTGATGGGATTCAGCCAGAAATAAATGAGGCAGCCCAAGATCCCCATATTGGGGCCAATATGCTGCCAACTTGGCTTGAATGGGTCAAGTCAGCAGCTGATATTGGCCCATATATGACCAGCCACCTTAAGCTGATTAGACATTTACTATACTACACTGCCGATATAAAATTAGGCAAAATCTTCTGTTCTCTTTATAAAAGCACCATCTCCCTAATGCTGTACCTTCCCATTAGAACGACTGTTTTGCTAAGTCTCTGTTTTTGCTTATGATTATTTCCTTCAGGTTATCAAAGGAGGAGAAATCATTTTTATGGGAAAAACGTTACTATTGCCTCGAGCACAGAAACAGCCTTCCGAAGATCTTGGCTAGTGCCCCGAATTGGGATGTAGCCTATTTAAGTGACATCTATACCCTAATCCACGAATGGCTACCTATGACTGCTGTCAGTGCCCTGGAGCTGCTGGACTCAAGGTGAGATACAGATTGGGAGCCTTAAAGGAACCGTAACATAATTGTTTTTTCAAAAAAAAAAAATTGGTTTGTATAAAACGGAAAAAAAAAACCAAGACAAATTTAACTTTAAAATAGCAACGCCTTAATTAAGAAATAACTTGCAGAAACTCCACTTCCTGTCCTCTTAAGAAAAGGTAACAGGGCGACCATCCATTCTGCGGCACTCGATTTCCCCTCCCTGGCTTCCCTCTCCCTCGCTCCTCCAGCTCATGCCGCTCTCAGACGTGGCCACACTGACACTGCGGATCCGGGACTGAGCCAACAATTCTCCTCCCGGGCCGGGCTGAACCTGTCCCTGCCCAGCTCCTTCACCACCAACTCCTTTAGAAAGAGTCTCCGAACCAATCCCACCCGGACCTGCTGCTGCCCCTCACCCTGGGTCTTGAGCCAGTAGATAACGAGCGAGACCGCTGCCCCTGCGCACCAGCACCATGCCCTCCTAGCCCAGTCTCCCCTCCTGAAAAAAAACAGTCGTTATTTCTGGTGATCTATCTGAAAACAACTACCGTAGTTATTCGAAGGTGAACCATCCCTTTAATGGGAATTCATTTTATCTGATTTTAAAATAAAAGCTGCCTTGGTGTGTACATATGTTGGTTACCAGGATACCATAGGATTCATTGTATTTTAGGTTCTCTGACCAGGAAGTTCGATCGATGGCAGTAAAATGGGTGGAAGAGGGTTTGAGCGATGACGAGTTGGTGGATTTCCTCCCGCAGTTTGTACAGGTGAGAGCTATGTTCCAACCTTGTGTTGCTGGATTATCTCTGAGTCCTTTAATTCCCATTTACACGAGCAACATAATATTATACATTGTGCCCCTTTTTCTGTATTTCAGGCCTTAAAATATGAACTCTATTTGGATAATTCCTTAGTGAGATTCCTGTTAACGCGAGCTCTGGGGAACAT
The DNA here is from genome assembly GCA_038501925.1 of Xenopus petersii. Classification (NCBI taxonomy): domain Eukaryota; kingdom Metazoa; phylum Chordata; class Amphibia; order Anura; family Pipidae; genus Xenopus; species Xenopus petersii. The sequence continues at coordinate 1,100,795 of CM076678.1, read as the reverse complement.
TCGTATCACCCATTTCTTGTACTGGTAAGCTGATACACCTTTCTTTGTTATTGTAATGGTTTTATGTCACAATACCTGATACTAATTGAATTTTGACTCTTTTCCAGGCTATTGAAAGACTCGCTGAATGATCCCTATTTCGGCACTAGATACGAGCGCATCCTCGGAGCCCTCCTGTCAGTGTGCGGGAAGGGTCTGAGAGAGGAGCTTGAGAAGCAGACCCGACTCACGCAGCTTCTTGGCGTTGTAGCGGAAAAAGTACGGCAAGCCAATGGCTCAGCCAGACAGGTAAGATCTTCTCTTTTGTATTTGTGTCCTGCTCTTATTTAGTTTATCTGGTTTAAATTTAGTGATAGAGGAAATGCAAACTGAAGATATAACAGCAGTGAGTGTTCCCCTTAATAAGTACACTGCATGTCATTGCTATACTCTGTACCATTCCCAAGTGATTGCTCAATTTACTGTAGGGATTTTGGCCCAGTCACCTCACCCCTGAATTGTGTTTCCAGGTTGTTCTTCAGGAAGGAATGGAGCGAGTCCAACTCCTGTTCAGAAAAACCAAGTGTCGCCTGCCTCTGAGCCCCAGCCTGGTAGCCAAAGAACTGAACATTAAGGTAGGCTAATGCTGAAAATGGGTCCTTTGATTTATTACTTTTGAGACCTTGTTTCGCTAATGGACAGTTCAGCCCGGTTGTAAGAAATGTAGGATGCAAGGAAGCAATGGGGTTTGCATTTTGTGCTATTTCTGTGTAACCCTGTTATTCATTCTCTGCAGGCTTGCTCCTTCTTCAACTCTAATGCTGTTCCTCTTAAAGTGGCTATGGTCAATGTGGATCCTTTAGGGGAAGAGATTAACTCCATGTTCAAGGTAAATAAAAGCCCTCTACGTCCTCCATGGGTGCAGGGGAATTCACAATGTAGGCACACAGTTACAAAGCCCCAGAACTGTGAGGTTTTAAGGGGGACATAAGTCCTTTAACCCCCAATGGTACTGGAATTGGCTCCTTGGGCATGCAGGTTATTGGCCCTGCAGCCATAGTCCGCGAAGAAGAGTCAATGCCCTTCATTATAGGAATGTACCTTCTCTTCTTTTCCCTTGGCCTAGCTAATTACTGAGCAGTTAGGGCACAGCTTTCCATAGCATAGGGGTGCTGCTTTTCCCACAGGCTAAACATTTTTATCATGATTTTCACTTTTTCCCTCAGGTGGGAGAAGATCTGCGACAAGACATGTTGGCTCTGCAGATGATTAAGATTATGGACAAACTCTGGCTACAGGAAGGCCTGGACTTGCGAATGGTCCTGTTTAAATGCTTGTCCACTGGCAGAGACAGAGGTAGGGCTTATGGACACGTTCCCTTATTTCATCCAACATTTACAGTCCCTTTGCCTTTGCTTTGGTCTCTTATGTGGTCCTGTCCGTGTGCCACACTGTGTAACCTTATTGGGAGATCGTTTTGCCGTTGTCTGATCATATGTAACATGATTTTACCCTATTTCAGGTTTTATAGTTTTGCACCAACTGGTACTGATTTTTCTTTCTGATTCCCAAGGTATGGTGGAGCTGGTTCTCTCCTCTGATACCCTGAGAAAGATCCAGGTGGAGTATGGGGTGACTGGCTCCTTCAAGGATAAGCCTCTGGCGGAATGGCTCAGGAAGTACAACCCGTCTGAAGAAGACTATGCAAAGGTAGGTTGCACAGTATGCTGTTGTGTCAGGCACTGATTGGGTAAACCCTTTGCCTTGTTCATGATTGGTAGTTTCCTTCTGGTTCTGTGACTTTGTTGGTTATGCTTGTTCTTCAGAATGCCTATTGATGGACAGTAAGACCATCTGTTAAGTTAATGTTCTGCTGTAAGTCTGCTGGGAGTTGTAATTAGGCACTCTGAAATAAGCAGATAAGGAAAGCAAAAAGACTAAGAGAAATAGAAATAGGCCTAAATGGGAGTAAATGAGTGTAATTTATTTTAGAAATGTATGGGGACACTTGTGCATTATGTACAGGACAATAAGAGTTTATTTTTAGGCACACTTCCCCTTTAATATACCTTGGAAATGCAAGGAAAAGATCTGTTTTCTGCTTTCAAAGGCCTCAGAAAACTTCATATACTCCTGCGCCGGATGCTGCGTGGCTACATACGTGCTTGGAATCTGTGACCGACATAATGACAACATAATGCTGAGGACCACGGGCCATATGTTTCATATTGACTTTGGCAAGTTTCTAGGACATGCTCAGATGTTTGGCAGCTTTAAAAGGTAACTATAATCAAATTAAAGAAATCAGATAATGGTTTTAGTTGGACTGTTTTGCTGTGAATCGGTCAGACAGAACTGTGTTTAGTAAAGGGAATACCTATGCTGCCATAGTTGTATGGGATCTCTCTGTACAGACTATGAGCAAACTTAGGGACTGTTCCTGCTGAATTGTGCTTAGTACAGGGAATACCTATGTACCATAGTTTTATGGGATCTCTCTGTACAGACTATGAGCAAACTTAGGGGCTGTTCCTGCTGAATTGTGCTTAGTACAGGGAATACCTATGCTGCCATAGTTTTATGGGATCTCTCTGTACAGACTATGAGCAAACTTAGGGACTGTTCCTGCTGAATTGTGCTTAGTACAGGGAATACCTATGTACCATAGTTTTATGGGATCTCTCTGTACAGACTATGAGCAAACTTAGGGGACTGTTCCTGCTGAATTGTGCTTAGTACAGGGAATACCTATGCTGCCATAGTTTTATGGGATCTCTCTGTACAGACTATGAGCAAACTTAGGGGGCTGTTCCTGCTGAATTGTGCTTAGTACAGGGAATACCTATGCTGCCATAGTTTTATGGGATCTCTCTGTACAGACTATGAGCAAACTTAGGGGACTGTTCCTGCTGAATTGTGCTTAGTACAGGGAATACCTATGCTGCCATAGTTTTATGGGATCTCTCTGTACAGACTATGAGCAAACTTAGGGGACTGTTCCTGCTGAATTGTGCTTAGTACAGGGAATACCTATGCTGCCATAGTTTTATGGGATCTCTCTGTACAGACTAGTACAGGGAATAGCTATGCTTTCATAATTTTATAGTATCTCTCTACTGGTCAAAGTCTGTCCTAAAATCAATTTGCCTTACCAGAGACCGTGCCCCATTCGTGCTGACTTCAGACATGGCCTATGTTATTAACGGGGGAGAGAAACCCACCCGTCGCTTCCAGCTGTTTGTGGATCTCTGCTGCCAAGCCTACAACCTTCTCCGGAAACATACCAGTCTTTTCCTAAACCTTTTGTCTCTGGTAAATATGATTTCTAACCTGGCTCTCTATGTAGGCAACGTGTCACAGAATTGACTGAATTGTTTAAAGGGCACCAATCATGACCAAAATAATTTACTAAATAAATACACTATGTGAAAGTTGAAGAAATCCGATTTTTAAAACAGTTAGAATTGTTTGTATAATGTAAATGATCAGCTCACTATTCCTTCTGCAAGATCTCCCCTATCTCCCCTGCAGTTCTAGCTGAGGCAGCCATCTTGGATTTCACTGGCTCCTCCCACCTACATCTTCCCAGCCAACTGTAGCTCTGAAATCTCGCACATGCTCAGTTCAAATTCCTTGTTTGCTTATCAACCCTTCTAAGCTATTTTCAAATCAGCCAAACCTGTGTGTTAGCTGCTGTTCAGTAGTGCTGCCCCCTGCTGGAAGTTAGCAGGTAGCAGCACTTCTACTGGAGGCGTTTACTAAACCATGGCATTCTGGGTAGAATACTCAAAGCAGTGTTACAATCTGAGCATGCTCCTGAAATTTGCATATTAGAGTCTCTGTTAGAGTCTCAATATGGCCTCCCTCAGTGAAAGAACCCATTTGACAAAGTAAGGGATTTTTTTAAAACCTGCAGTTTTTTCAAAAAACTATATATGTAGTTTGATTAAACGTGTTTAGCTTGTACTGGTCAGATTGTTAATATGTGTTTGATTTTGGCTGTGATAGGTGCCCTTTAAGCTCCGGTTGCGCCGACAAAATGTCTGAATGACTATGGCTTAATATCAGTGGGGGATTATTCAATTAATTGTTGGTTTATGTGGTACATATTAGCAGGAGAGAATATATAAATATTGGTGGGTGTCAACTGTGCCCCCTTCTCAAATAATGTACCTAATAATGTATACAAGCAGGTTGTATAGTGATTGACATTGTTTGCTTTTCTTTGCTTGATCTAAACACTGGCGACCTTTTTATTCCCTAAAGATGCTGCCCTCTGGCTTGCCAGAACTCACTGGGGTTCAGGATCTGAAATACGTTCATGATGCCCTCCAGCCACAAGCAACAGACACAGAAGCCACCATCTTCTTCACCAGGTACAAAGCCAATCACGGAGCTCATTCATGTCCTCCAATCAAAGGCTGTAATTATTAACCGCTCTAACTGTGGATTTTATTTGTGTTTAGATTAATCGAGTCGAGTCTGGGGAGCGTTGCCACCAAGTTCAACTTCTTTATCCACAACCTGGCTCAGCGCTTTGCTGGGCTGCCTTCCAACGACGAGGCCATTCTGTCCTTCTCTCCAAAAACATACACCCTCAAACAAGACGGCCGCATCAAGGAAGCCACAATCTTTACGTATCACAAGCGATACAACCCCGATAAGTACTATGTGCGTCTCGGCTTCCCATCCCTTCTACTGTTGTCTCCTCTTAGTGCAAAGAGCCACAGGGAAAGGCTGAAGCCACTACCTTAAATGATAGGAAATGGGGATTTTAACACATTTAAAGGGATACTTTCACGCATCAGTTAATAGTGTTGATCCAGCAGAAGAGCAAACAGATTTCTCAAAAACATTTTTTATATTTAATTTCAAAATCTGACATGGGGCTAGACATATTGTCAGTTTCCCAGCTGCCCCTAGTCATGTGATATGTGCTCTGGTAAACTGCAGTCACTCTTTACTGCTGTACTGCAAGTTGGAGTGATATCACACCCTCCCTTTTGCCCCCCCCCCAGCAGCCTAACAACAGAACAATTTGAAGGTAACCAGATAGCAGCTCTCTAACACAAGATAACATCTGCCTGGTAGATCTAAGAACAACACTCAATAGTAAAATCCAGGTCCCACTGAGACACATTCAGTTACATTGAGTAGGAGAAACAACAACCTGCCAGAAAGCAGTTCCATCCTAAAGTGCTGGCTCTTTCTGAAAGCACATGACCAGGCAAAATGACTTGAGATGCACCTACACACCTAAAAATCATGATGTAATCCCTTTAACATCGGCGATTTGGGTAGAAGCTTGAAAACTCTTCTAGATGAGGTTTTTTATCTCAGAAAGCTTTTATTTATGTGTTTTAGTAACCGTTTCTTTGTGCAGATCTACGTGGTGCGGGTGGTGAGAGAGGGGCAGGATAACTCGGCGTTCATTTTCCGCACATTTGACGAGTTTCAGGAATTGCACAACAAACTCAGCATCCTCTTCCCTCTGTGGAAACTTCCAGGGTAAGCTCCTGCTGATGCGGTTTCCTTTTAGCGAAGCCGAGGGATATTGTGTGTCCGGCTGGGTGTACTTACCTCTTGGCACAACAACCATCCTGCCAATTTGCAATATAAGGTGAATCAGAGTGGAAACTCTGCCGACTCTTGTTCCTTCCAGATTCCCAAGCAAAGTGGTTCTCGGCAGGACCCACATAAAGGAGGTGGCAGCCAAAAGGAAAGTGGAGTTGAACAGCTACATTCAGAGCCTAATGGGAAGCTCCCCAGAAGTAGCAGAGGTAATGCCAAGAGCCAGGAATTCGGCTTCAGAAATCCAATGCTGAATTTCAGGATTGATAATTTTGTTATAAGACACATTTAAACAATAGCAGCTCATACTCTACCTGTGTCACTAAGATTGCGAAGAAGCACACACTCCATAGGCCAATCAATATAATAAAAAGTCTTTATTTGAACAGCTAAAACAATAAACCTTACGCGTTTTGTATCCGTAGAGACTTAGTCATAGGCATAGGTATAGGCATGATGCCTATGACTAAGTATCTTTGGATATGAACAGCGTAAGGTTTATTGTTTTAGCTGTTCAAATAAAGACTTTTTATTATATCGATTGGCCTATGGAGTGCGTGCTTCTTCGCAATCTTCATTGAATTACTCCCCCAGCTACGGGTTTGGGGCGCTGCACCCGGGCCACCCAACATCTTTGGTGAGTTCTCATATATACAAAGATTGCTGTGACTAAAACTTCAATGCTGTGTACTGGTTGAAACTACACCCTCTAATGATAGACCCAGGGTTTCCACACCTGGGTCTTATTCTGCGCTGGGTGAGCAGTTAACTTTAATTTTATTTGGGGACTGAGCCGATAGAAAATTTTTTGCATACACTGTGTCACTAAGGCCTAACTAAGGCCTCCATGGATTTTTAGCTGACTGCTTTATAAATCACTGGTGTAGCCTACTGATATGTACTAAGGGCAAGTAGGAACAGTTACAAGATATAGTAGGGCAACTAACTTGCAGGTCAGATCATCTTCCACCGGCATCCAGGGTCCATCTTGATTCCAGCATAGAACAATACTCTTCTGTATCACTAACCTTACCCTTTAATCCCACAGTGTGACCTGGTTTATACATTCTTCCACCCGCTGTTGCGAGACGATAAATCCGAGGGATGTGATGCAATCGTCACACCACTTGGTAGGGTTGAATCTCCATTTAATCTTTCCTGTTTTAAAGTCTCATTGCTTCATGCTTAGAACACATTTCCAAATTGTGCAGCACTTGAACCCCTCCCGTGACATTACCATCAGGCTTCCAGGTGTCGAGCGTTGTAGTTTACTACCCTAAATATAACTGTAAATAATATATAAATAATTCTAATTTTTGATATATTGGATATTCTGCCACTTCCTCTCCTCTCAAGTCTGTAGAATCCCCTGGGCCCCCACTGATGTCTGCATTTGGTTTGTTTCAGATGAACCTCCTCTTAGCCCAACGTCGGGAAGGATCGAAGGAGAAATAAAGCTTTCAATCTCCTACAGGAACGGCACCTTGTTCATCATGGTGATGCACATAAAGAATTTGGTAAGAGACGTTTTGCTCAACTCAATGGCTTGTAAAGTAACCCAGAAGTTGTGTGCGTTTCCCTTTATTCTTATTGGCGTGACAATAACTTTCTAAAATGCAGTACAGTTCAGTACTTTAGTCACATGACTTTAAAGGGAACATGACCGTATTCAGTTCGGTTTGTAATTTGCACAGACTGAAAGGGGATCTATTATTCCTGATGGTTCTGATTCAGTTCAGCAAATCTTGCTTTGTCCCTAATAACTGCATTGATAGTAGAAATGATCCAGTATTCTGCTAACATTGTTTCTCTTGCAGGTCACCGAGGACAACGCTGACCCAAATCCGTATGTTAAAACATACCTCCTCCCTGACCCTCATAAGACGTCAAAACGCAAAACCAAAGTCTCCAGGAAAACTTGCAACCCGACGTTTAATGAAATGGTTTGTACCGTTGGCCAGTACCATAGGCTGTATGTCCCCCCCCCTCTCCCCGTTATCAGAGAAATGAAACGAGGGTCCCTGTTTCTCTTTGCAGCTGGTGTATTGTGGGTACAACAAGGAAACGCTGAGGCAGAGGGAGCTGCAGCTGAGCGTCCTGAGCGCGGAGTCTTTACGGGAGAACTTTTTCCTCGGGGGAGTAACTTTGCCTTTGAAGGATTTCAACCTGAACCAGGAGACTGTTAAATGGTACAAACTTACCGAAGTGCCGTACTTATGAGATTTTTCCAACCCTGTGAAACCGAGAACCTTTGGACCAACACCAGCGAAATCGACCAATGTTCTTCTTGCATCGCACGCTCTAGATGTTATCCGCATTAGAAGGCTATTTTTTTTTATCGTTCCGGGAGAATTTCATATAGAATTTCAGACACATGGAGGGGAGCATTCCTTTCTAGAGGCTTCCTCCATCTCCTGTTGATGACAAGAACCACTGGATGAGGATATTATTCCATTACCTTCTATTAACCACGTCATTGAGCAAGCCAGCCCCCCCCCCACGTAGTGTCCCCCTAATCTGCTGCACAATGATAACCACTATCCTGTCTGCTGATCCACAACTGGAAGCCACCACATTTCTACCGGGAAAACTGCTATGTGACTTAACATGGTGCTGCCCTATACATCACCCTGTGTCAAGGCAAAGCTAACCCTCCACTGGTGCTACTACTCTCCTTGCACTTTCCAAAAGCACAATTGTGTCCTGCCCCATTCCCTGCACCTCGTACCTTCTGTGCACAAGTCCTGAGCACCTGCCATGGTTTTTGGCACCCCCTCTATTTGTTTAGAATGTCTGTGCTAGATCCCTTAGCAATAATACCTGGTTTCCATCTGCGGAAAGAAGCACCTCCAAGCCTTACAGTGCCTGCCTTCTATCTGCCCCACATACAGGGGTCCCTTTTTCTTTTTTGTAATAATCAAAAGAACCTTCCTTTGTATTTAAAACAAGGGGCTGCTGTGACTTTCCTCCGTGTATGAAGGTAAGCGAGATTTGTGTGTTTAGACTCGTCACCGTACGTCCCACTTGTTACTCACGGGCAATTGTTTGTAGACGTTTCTTGTTCACTCCGTACCTTTAATAAAGAAGCTATTTTATTAACCGGGTCAGCACTAAACCCGTAGAAGAGACTCTGACGCCTTCGCTAATTTTTCCTTAAACCAAAGTTTTAGAACAAACCCAAAGTATTTTCCTTCTATAGAGACAAAGAGAATTCTATTTTATTGCCAACAGTACAGTATATTTAGCCCAATAGATACTGGCGGCTTCTTTTCTCCTTGGCCGGCACTTTTTACATTGTGACTAGGGATGCACCGAATCCAGGACTTATGCCTGGCCAAACCATATCTGAATCCTAATTTGCATATGCCAATTGGGGTCGGGAAGGGAAATCACAACTTTTTGTCGCAGAACAAGGAAGTAAAATAATGTTTTTTTTCCCACTTTTTCTTGTCCCTAATTTGCATATGCAAATCAGGATTTAGTATTTGGCTGAATGTTTCATGAATTATTGGGAGATTTGGTGCATCCCTTATTGTGACTACTATTCCCGTATAAGCCCTGCTGGCACCTTTACTTTGACATGACCAATCCCGATCTAGAACATGCGCTAAAACTGACATTTAGGGTTTTAACATGTAAATCACCTCTGTGTACAAATTGTTTCATGTATTTATTCTTTGTTTAGTAAATCGCAAGTTTGGCTGCCAAAATGTTTTTTTTTTTTAACTTTGAATTGTACATTTATATATATTTTTTAATAGACTGGTCTCCACTACAATACTGATCTATAAGAAAAATGTATCTACTATCAGAAAATGCTATTTGCTGGCCAAACCCATTGCTTTCACTCGCCTTCTACTTAAATAAATGTCGCTAGTTGTGTGCATGTGATTGGTCAGTCTCTAACCACCCAGCAGTTAGGATTTTTTTTTTTTGTCATTTATTTTCCCTTTTGGTTGTTAAAAAGTCTCCTGCTTGTGTTTTCCAAGCTTTTGTCTAGAGATGCAGCGAATTCAGGATTTGGTTTGACATTCGAGATTCGGCCTGGATTCTGTCTTTTGCAGCAGGATTTGGATTTGGCTGAACCAAAGCCAAATCCTAATTTGTAAATGAAAATTTGCATCGGGAAGTGAAATCACTTGATTTTTCGTCACAAAACAAGGGAAAAAAGTTCCACTTTTTCCTTTCCCGTACCTAATCTGCATATGCAAATTCACATTCTGTTCGGTATTCGGCCAAATCTTTCACAAAGGATCAGGGATTTGGCTGAATCCCAAATAGTGGATTTGGTGCATCCCTAGTTGTGTCCCTTTCCCATGCATGGCAGTTATATTGTCGATTTCTGTGCAGCCTGTGCTCTCGTCTGTGTGTATTGAAATTCTCTCACTGTTGCTTAAAATAGCTTCACCTTAAATTAGGACTAAAGCCTAATAAATAATCCGGTTTAGATACTGGATTTACTGTACCAGCCCAGGGGTCCAGGAGCCCTATAGCAGTAATTATCCAGGCCTTCAAAGCTGCTCCTAGCAGCTCCCCATCTTGGATCTTGTTAGGGATCCTTTGTGTGTCAGTGGCACTGCACATGCTCAGTGGGTTCTGGGTTGCTGCTGAGAAGCTAAACATAGTGTCTTGGGGTCCCTAAACTCATGTAAGTGACAGCGGCCCAAAGAATGTGCTGAGAATCAATGGAAAAGAAGATGGGGAGCTACTGGGGCATCTTCACTGGCACAGATCTGCTATCCTGACTGAAAGATGAATGGGAACTATAATTTAAAATGTGCTGCATTTATAGATTGCCAGTTGGAAACAGGTAGAAAGAAAAGTTGGCTGTTCATCCTTTAAGGAGGAAGTTCACTTTGTCAATCCACTGATCGCACAGAATCTTAAAGGAGAACTTAACCCTTAATTTTAAAAAAAAAAACAAAACCTACCCTACATAGACCCCCAGCCTAGCTGTTACCCCTGGTAAATGCACCTAACTCTTTACTTACCCCTCGGTGCAGATTCAGGGCATCGGAGTTCACAGGTGCCGCCTTCTTCTCTTCGGTAATCTCTGGGAAGAGCGCCGGTGTATCGGCGCATGTACAGTTGCGGCAACTGCAGATGCGCCAAAAGTTTACTGTACATGCGCTGATACGCCGCTCTCTTCCCAGAGATTACCGAAGAGAAGAAGATGGCGAACGTGAACTTTTAATGTCCTGAATCGGCACTGAGGGGTAAGTAAAGAGTTAGGGGCACTTACTAGGGGTAACAGCTAGGCTGGAGGGGGGTATATGGAGGGTAGGGTTTTTTTAAATTAAGGTTTAGGAGGGAGAAGGGTCTATGGGTGGTAGGGGTTCTGACAGATTTAAACTGCCGGTTTTGACCCCTTCTGACAGTCAGCAGCTTATCTGCCCATGTATGGGGCACCCGAGAGCCGTACAATCAGATCACGTCAATGTGGGCATATCAGTGAAGTCGCCAAACAAGTGGGTCTTCATTTATGTGGCCCCCCCCCCATCAGCAGGAAGCAATGGGCTCCCCTCCCCCTTCTATTTACACTACTCAAATGTGGGACACTGGCCTGTGACCTGATTGGTTGGATTAGATGAACAAGTGAAGGTTAATGCACATTTGCTCCCTGCCTCAACTACAACATTAGGATTCAGCACTTGGAAGCGTGTGCAGTGTTTTCATTGGACAGACCAACAGCAAATGAAATTCCCTGGCTGGTGCTGATCAGACTTATTTCCACTTACTGTGCCCAATGTTATCTGCCTTATTATACCAAAGGGAAGCTGCTCCTGTTGTCGCAGCGTTAGGCTCCAGTATATCCCAGCTGGGTGTAACATACAGACGTGAGGGTAGCTGCTCCTGGCTTCCTACTGTAATGCTACGTATAGTGTAGGGCAGCCATTATTAATACGTGATAGAGGAATGGGAGGAGGAGACACTGCTGGAGGTAACTGCTGACCAGAGGCGCCAGGTCTAATTTTCGAAACCAGCCCCAAAACTAGCCAAGAGGCGCTTCAGAAGTAGCCCAAAAATATCTCCATATTTGCAATTGTAAAGAGTAGATGAATACATGTGAAAATGCGCCTTTTATCAAATTTTCACTGTATGGCAAATTGTTCCATGAAGCAAAATGGGACAGATTCGCCCATCACCGGGGGGGGTAACTATAGAGGGGGGCCCAGGAGGTATAGGGGCCCCATAAGGCCCTAATTCATATATAATTTCAATAAATATTGGTTAAGAGGCTCAACCTCCAGACATTTTGGTGGCCTGAAGATTTTTGAATTGTGAGAATGCTTAAAGGGGATGGTTCACCTTTGTGTTAACGTTTAGTGTGTTATTCAATGGCCATTTCTAAGCAACTTTTAAATTGGTCTTCATTATTTATTTTTTATAGTGTTTAAATTACTTTTACTTGCTTCTCCTGACTCTTTCCAGCTTTCAAATGGGGGTCACTGACCCCCCCCATCTAAAAACAAACACTCTGTAAGGCTACTAATGTATTGTTGCTTTTTATTCCTCATCTTTCTATTCAGGCCTCTCCTATTCATATTCCAGTCTCCTATTCAAATCAGTGCATGGTTGCTAGGGGAATTTGAACCCTAACAACCAGACGGCTGAAATTACAAACTGGAGGGCTGCTGAATAAATAAGTCAAAAACCACAAATAATAAAAAATGAAAACCAATTGCAAATTGTCTCACAATTTCCCTCTCTACATCCTACTAACAGTTAAAAGGTGAACAACCCCTTTATTGTGGGTCCCGTACATTATGGGGTGCAGTGGCTTCCAATGGCCGACCCCACTATACAGGTGGGAGTTGCAGAGCCCTGTGTTCTGCTTTCAGATAGACCGGCCCGGTGGAACCCCGGGAAAAAAACCTGGTGGGCCCGACCCTCATGGGCCCCCACCGGGCCAGACCCCCTCACCCGATATTTGGATTGTAGAAAACAAATCTTCAGGCGCACGAGCGACACCATCAGGCGCGTTACAGGCGGGGGAGGCCCTGGACAGCAGTGACCCTGGAACTGGAGCTTTTATCTGTTTCAAGTTCATCTGTGGGTTAACAGTGTCTTTTTAATTCTCTGTTTTTCGTCTTGTCCCCCCAAAATTGACCTTTCCTACAAAACCTAAAATCTGGTAACTCCCGCCTTCTACACAAGTCCGTCCCATTGCATGCTGGGTATTGTAGTCTTACGTTCCCCTTGGCAAATTGTTAGACAAAAACCACATTACCCAACATGCACTGGGAGACCCAGGCTCCGCACATTAGGGCAAGAAAAAAAATTAAGCTGATTTCCAAAGTACAAACCAGCCAAAGGCACAAAAAAAAAGCCCAAATCCGCACCTTGACTAGTTTGTACTTTCAAAATCCGCCTGGGCTTTAAATTAGTCGCCCAATGTGGCTGGAAAACCTCCAAACTGGCAACCCTGCTGTGTAGCTCAGTCTCTCTTCCTATTGGCTCCCATATCTCAGCTGACTAAAGGGAGGGAGAGGCAACGATTGGCTCAGGCAGGATGGAGGGCGGAGCTGTAGCACAGTTGACAGAAATCTTTATGGCAGGAAGATGGGAGGAGCCAAGGTGTGTGTAAGTGACAGACTGAGGAGAAATTGGGAGACTAATTATACAGGAAAGAGAGAAATGTCCCATGGAGACAGCACCTAGTGTTTCCCACACAGCCTCAAACTGGAGCTTCCCTGACTGGAACAGGTAAGTGATGTCTTTTTTGTGAGGAACATTCTCCTTTGCTCCGCCCTCCGCTGGGTGGTGCCTCAGAGTGGGAGTGAGACAGAAGGGCTTGAGGCAGGTGCCAAGCACAATAGGAACCAGTGATCCCCACTATATTTCTGTTACTAATGCCCCACGCTCCCCGAGTGTAGCCCCGGCCCCCCATCACTGATAATGTGTGTCACATGCCCCCCCCCCCCCCGTCCTTGTGTCGCTGGAAGGAGAACCACTGAGGGGGGCAGGGAGTTGTGAGGCAAAGCTGTGAAGGACTGGGGGGATTAACAATGGGAACAGTGTTATTTGGGGGTGTGAGGGAGGGGAAAGTAAGTCAAGAAAGTGATGTGTGTTTTACATTGATCTCCCCAGGCCTAATCTAATGGCTTTATAACAGACGGCTGAGCTGCTATTAGTGCTGCCCCCCTGCTGGTACCTAAACCTCAGGGTCCCACTAAATCTCAATGCTAAACATCAGGTGCCACAAACTCCCCTCTTCATCCTCCAGTCAGAAGCGTCTCTGGCAAAGCGGCATCATGTAGCCCAGGCTGGACTGGCAATCTGTGGCTTCACAAAACCCAAGCAGCGTGTCCTGGCACTTGGTGGTAGGGGAATCAGCAACCACCCAACCAAGGTACGTAGAAGAATCACCGGCACACAGGAGTTCAATTAGCAGGGAAAGCCCTTCCGATTTTATTAATGCAGTACCTGTGGGTTCAGGGGCAGCTGTAACATGCCATATACATGCGCTATTTATTGGGCATCTCTATACTTCATATCACAGGGCCAGTTTTGAATCCCAGTTTGATATTAAAGGGATACTGTCATGGGAAAACATGTTTTTTTTTCCAAAACACATCAGTTAATAGTGCTGCTCCATTAGAATTCTGCACTGAAATCCATTTCTCAAAACAGCAAACCGATTTTTTATATTTACTTTTGAAATCTGACATGGGGCTAGACATATTGTCAGTTTCCCAGCTGCCCCCAGTCATGTGACTCGTGCTCTGATAAACTTTAGTCACTCTACCCAGATAGCAGCTCCCTAACACAAGATAACAGCTGCCTGGTAGATCTAAAAACAACACTCAATAGTAAAATCCAGGTCCCACTGAGACACATTCAGTTACATTAAGTAGGAGAAATAACAGCCTGCCAGAAAGCAATTCCATCCTAAAGTGCTGGCACAAGTCACATGACTAAGGGCAGCTGGCTCGAAACTGTGAATGTTGCTCTGCTACTAGAAATAAAGGCTTTTTAATTAAACTCTGAAGTGCTGCCCATCTTGGGGTTCTACAAGTGTTTCTAAGTGTGGAAGGAGACTGAGGGAGGTGCACCCAAACTATCAAGGTGTGTACTACCTGAATTTGATTGGAGCCAGTGCTGATCACTCCTTTTTTAAACAACACCCACTTTAAGCCACGCCTATGCTATCACAAAAAATTGCATTATGATACCCACATTAATTGTTGTACCAAAATGGCTGGTGCTCATTGCAGGGATATCACTCAGATGTAAAATAATATTGTCATATTAAGACATACACTAAAATCCTCCTCCTCCTCCCCTGTGAATAACACAGCAACCCCAGCACATGATTAAGCACTTTAGGGACTCACCAACAAGTATTTCCACATGCTAACGAACCCCCACCAGGTTCACAAGCAAAGTAGACTACAAAAAGAGATAAAAGCACTACTGAAGTCAATGCAATTTCAAAAAATAGAATATGAAATAGGAGGACATACTCATAGTTCACCCCAGTCCAAGGGTGCAGGTTCACAGGAACAAAAACAGAAAATGTGAGTTCCTCCAAAAAGTGATCAAGCAGCAGGTAAAAAAAAAATACAAAACGTTTATTAGGACATGGCCTAATATGTCCTAATAAACTTTTTGTATTTTTTTTACCTGCTGCTTGATCACTTTTTGGAGGAACTCACATTTTCTGTTTTTGTTCCTGTCACACACACGCAGGGTATGGCACACAGACCGAGTAGTGCAGGCAGAGTATGACACACACACACAGAGTATAACACACAGGCAGGGTATGGCACACAGAGTATGGCACACACACACACACACAGACAGTAGGGCACACACAGACAGAGTAGTGCAGGCAGAGTATCACACGCGGGCGCAGGGTAGGGCAGGCAGAGTATGGCACACACAGACATAGTAGGGCACACATAGACAGAGTACTGCAGGCAGAGTATGACACACACACACACACACAGAGTAGGGCACACAGGAAGAGTAGGGCAGGCAGAGTATGACACACACATGCCGAGTATGACACACACAGGCAGAGTAGAGCTGGAACTAAATCAGGACCATGCAATGATTGATCAGGACCAGTGTAAGATGAACAGTACATTGTACTATATACAGTGACACAATGCTGGTGCTGATCCCACAGTCTGTATGAGGAGTGAACAATACAGGCACTTACAGATCATTATCTTACAGGTGTGAGCAATGTAGGGTTTTACAGCCTGAAACTGAGGTGTGAACAATGCAGGGGCCACGTAATCTTAATTCTGATACCTTTTAACGTTTACAGAAAGGAAAGCAGTCACAGCAGCCACACTTCAATGGAGGGACACCTTCATGCCTTGCACCTACATACAAACTCCACCTTTCTTCTTTTCTTAAATGATCTGAAGTTATGAACAGGGGACTAACAATGCCTGAGACTTTTAAAGAGATATGGAATCTGTACATTCCTGAATGTGCCATTTGTTGTGTGTAGTACAGGCTTTGCTCAAGGTCAGCGGGTAGAACAGACAGTGCAGCCGATACTTCTCAGGGTGTTGGCAGGATTCCTGGATGCTGTATATGTATGGGCTTGAGGTGCATCCACTTGGGGTGAATGGGGTGCCCCATCTTCTCACCCCATGACCTGTCCCACAACTGCCCCTTCCTTGGGTTTGGGCAGGGGAGGGGTGTGACTGGCTTCACAGGCAATGGGCGGGGACTGTGGACTTAGGGACTGTCTGCAAATTCAACACTTTCCAGTATGGATTTTAGATCAGCATTTCTTCCTGTCACACCCCAGACTGCAACCAACATTAACCAGATGTCTACTTCCTGTTTTTATTTTCCCAGCATCCTCTACTGCTCAGGAACTTCCTGGGTGGGGTAAGTCAACGGCTTTCTTTCTAGGGAACTTTTGCTGTTGTATCTTTCAACCTGCTCTCATCCCAGGGAACTACTTGTGTCTCCCCCCCACTCCTGGGCAACTTCCTGTGTTTATCCTCCCAGCATCCTCCATTCCTGGGCAACTTCCTGTGTTTATCCTCCCAGCATCCTCCATTCCTGGGCAACTTCCTGTGTTTATCCTCCCAGCATCCTCCATTCCTGTCTTGATAACAGAACTCTTCCTGGTAAAGTTTATGTTGGCCAGTGACAGATCTGGATGTTAGAGTCTTAGCATTCCTGGTGGGCACCAACTGTGGAGTGAGCCAGAAGGTGGAGCAGAATGGAAGCCAGTGAGGACTATGTGTGTCAGTTACCGGATGAGTTGGCATTGCGCATCCTCTGGTACCTTGATGGCAAGGATATCCTGCAGGTGGCACAGACTTGCCGGCGCTGGAGACAGTTGGCTGAGGATGAAGGTCTGTGGCAGGAAAAGTGCAAGGCCGATGGCATTGAGGAGCCGCTGTGTATAACAAGGAGAAAGGCTAAAGCCTCTAGATCGGGTCCATGGAAAAGCTCTTACATGCGTCAGCTCAGGATCGATACCAACTGGCGCCGAGGTAGATTCAGATCAATCACATTGGATCTCAGTAAGGATTATGACGCCCTGCATTATGTGGAGTTTAATGGGAAGGAATTGGTCGGTACATCGGAGTTTGAAACAATAAAGATCTGGTCGGCAGTTACGGGCAAGTGTCTAAGGACCCTTGTTGGACAGACACGTGGTATGACAGAAATACAAATGAGAGATCACATCATTGTTAGTGGATGTGAGGATGGGACAGTAAATGTGTGGAATGCAGAGAGCGGGGAAAGTCTACACACCCTGTACACTCATACCCATTATGTGAGCTGTACTTGTCTCTATGAGAAATGGATAGTGAGTGGGTCAGGTGACGGCACCATCTGGGTTTGGGACATTGAGACAGGCCGGTGCTCACACATCCTATCGGGGCATGAAGGGTCTGTCACATGGGTTTGGTATAATGACGGAAGGCTGATGAGTGTAGATTTCAGTAACGTAGTGAAGATCTGGGAGCCTGAGACATGGACCTGTTTGCTGAGTGTTTGTCTTCACTCGGATCAATTCACTACTCCACAGTTTGATGGGAAGCACATAGTCAGCCTTTTGTCCCAGGACAGAACGATAGGCGTTTGGGATGGGGAGACATTACAGCGCACCCACACAATAACTGGGTCCTACACTCCTGTGATGACTCTGCAGAACAGCATTCTGGGAGTGGCAACTACTGGCCGCACTGCTGAAATATGGAACGTTGCAACTGGGCAGCGAGTGAATCTCCTGCAACATCCGGATGGATTTGACCTCCGTGAGCAAAGCTTAGTTCTCCGGGGGGATTTCCTCATAGGCAGGACTGACACTGGGAGGGTCTCATTGTGGGACTGGAGAACGGGGACATTTCTGCGGAATCTGTTTGTTCCAAATACAGGAGAATCTCTTGATCATCATTTACTTGTCTCCAACACAAAGTTAATGTGTGTGGTTCTCAATAAACGGCAAGGAATGTTGCCTCCGACTAGGACAGTGGTTTTGGACTTTGATGTGAAGGACTAGGCAAGAAAACAAATCTGTTCAGTGTTCTGAGCTGGAAGTTCCCTTGTTATTCCCCAACCTGATAAAACCTTATATGATAACCAACGTGGAATTGGATGGGGCACATAACTCGCAGACTCGGCTGCAAACAAATTTATTGTCTGGACTCGAACATTGGATTATTAATGAGTCATTAATAATCCAAAATTTGTGTTGAGTCAATAAATTCATTGGCAACGGTCTGCGAGTTATGTGCCCCATCCAATTCCACCAAATGTTTGTGGCTCTGCTGGTGCGGCCGGACTGGACTGTGAGTTTCACAGGAGGTGACTGAACAAATCTGCTGAATTCCTTATATGATGACGTCTCCGATATTAAGGCTGTAGCTGAGTATTTGGCAGGTTGCTGTAGGGTCTGCCCAGGCTTCCTTGCTCTGTGGGATTGGCTACATTTAGGGGCCCATTCACTAAGGGTCGAATATCAAGGGTTAATTAACCCTCGATATTCGACTAGGAATTAAAATCCTTCGACTTCGAATATCGAAGTCGAAGGATTTAGCGCAAATAGTACGATCGAAGGATTATTCCTTCGATCGAACGATTTGAAGGATTTTAATCCAACGATCGAAGGAATATCCTTTGATCAAAAAAAGTTAGCCAAGCCTATGGGGACCTTCCTCATAGGCTAACATTGAGTTCGGTAGCTTTTAGATGGCGAACTAGGGGGTCGAAGTTTTTTTTTAAAGAGACAGTACTTCCACTATAGAATGGTCGAATAGTCGAACGATTTTTAGTTTGAACCCTTGATTCGAAGTTGTAGTCGTAGTCGAAGGTCGAAGAAGCCCATTCGAAGGTCGAAGTAGCCCAAAAAAAACTTCGAATCCTTCACTCGAAGTTAGTGAATCGGCCCCATACTGTTGATATGTTAAAGAGTGGCCTAATCTTAGCAGTTTTTCAATTTGGCATTATTTTTATATCTCCATAAATGATTTTGCTTGTTCCCAGCTTTCAAATGAGGGGCCCTGGCCATGGCAGCCAATAAAATCATTGCTCTGTGAGGCTACATTGTTATTGTTACTTTTTATTCCTTACCTTTCTATTCATCTTCTACCCATATTCCAAACTACTGTCTGGTTACTAGGGATGCACCGAATCCACTATTTTGGATTTGGCCGAACCCCCGAATCCTTTGTGAAAGATTCGGCCGAATACCGAACCGAATCCGAACCCTAATTTGCATATGCAAATTAGGGGTGGGAAGGGGAAAAAAATTACTTCCTTGTTTTGTGACGAAAAGTCACGCGATTTCCCTCCCCATCCCTAATTTGCATATGCAAATTAGGATTCGGTTCAGCCGGGCAGAAGGATTCGGCTGAATCCGAATCCTGCTGAAAAAGGCCGAATCCCGAACCGAATCCTGGATTCGGTGCATCCCTACTGGTTACTAGGGTTAATCATCTGATCGACGGCCTGCAGCACATTTTCACTATGTTTTAGAATGGCCAGTTTTAAGCAACTTTTCAGGTGGTCTGTATTATTTATTTTTAATTTTCTTTTTTAATTATTGAATTATTCGCCTTGTTCTAACTCTTTCCAGCTTTCAAATGGGGGTCACTGACCCCATCTAAAAACAAACTCTCTGTAAGGCTACAAATGTATTGTTGTTGCTACTTTTTATTCCTCGTCTTACTATTCAGGCCTCTCCTATTCATATTCCAGTCTCTTTTCAGCAAAATCAGTGGGTGATGTTCAGGTGCTTTCAAAATTCTCCGACCTGCCCGTTAGACAAGGCGACCGATATCCAAGTCTCCTGTGAATATCGGCTCATCTGCTGCCAAACACGCACCCCGACATCACACAAAACGTATTATCTGTGAGTTTATGACAAACGTAATTCAGGAAGCGGATTTTTTTGTTACTAACAGGTCAGAGCAGTGTGTATTTTACATCTACCTCCCCTAAAATCCTTCCTCCGTCCGTGTATGAGCTCACGTGTGTAACTGAGGGACAGTGTGTATAGTCAGGCAGTACCACAGCCTTTGGGAAGGGGGAAATGACACAGCCAATTGCTCAAGGCCAACGGGTAGAACAGACAGTGCAGCGGATACTGGTCAGGATTCCTGGATACTGGATATGTATACATACCTCCCAACATTTTGGAAATTAAAAAGAGGGACAAAATTTTTTTTCCTGCACGTAGCGCAGCAATTTTGTGACCACACCCCTTTCTGTGGCCACACCCCCTAATTACCATGTTTGTTTTACAAAATTTGGCAGGTTTTGAAAGTTTGAAAATATTTCTCCTTATCTAAACTGTGTTTTTGTGTCTCAAAATTGTTACAAAGTATCTTATTTGCACCTGTTAGCTGTTCTGGGCTCTCTGCTAAAAGCCAATTAAGTGAGAAACTTTGTTTCTTTTTCTGGCTGTTCAGTGCAGAGAAAAGAGGGACTTTCTAGTACAAATGAGGGACTGCGGGTTGAGCTGTCAAAAGAGGGACTGTCCCTCTGAAAAAGGGACAGTTGGGAGGTATGCTATAGGATTTAATTTAAGCAACAGCCTCCCAGCACCACATAATCCCACACAAATCAGCATCACATAACTAGGGTTTCCACCTCGCGGGTATTTTACTGGCCTGGCCGGTAAAAATGATGGTTGATCCCAATGTTATTAATAGGGAAAAAGCATAAATACATAGGAAGACCGGTATTTATTTCCAGAAAAGGTGGCAACCCTACGCATAACCCAGGAAGCAATGGGATCCCCTCAAATGATTTAACCCTTCACTAACTCTTCCTAATACAGTAGCCTTTTACGGTAGGATTAACCCTCTCAACCCACCTATGCCTCTTCCTTGGGTTTGGACAGGAAAGAAACAGCAGGGAAGGGGTGTGACTGGCTTCGCAGGCAATGGGCGGGGACTGCAGAGTTAGGGACTGTCTGCAAATTCAACACTTTCCATTATGGACTTTATATCAGTGTCTCCTCCTGTCCCCAGGCTGGAAGCAACATTAACCAGATGTCTATTTCTTGTGTGTATGTGGGGTTAGTCTTCCTGGGGAATGTTTTTCTGTCTTATCATCCAAACTGCTCTAATCCCAAGGAAATACTGGTGTTGTCCCAGCATCCTCCATTTAGGGTTGCCACCTTTTCTTAAAAAAAATACCGGCCTTCCTATACCTTTATGCATTTTCCCTATTAATAACATTGGGATCATGCAGATGGTAACCCTACCTTCATTCCTGGGCAACTTTATCTGTTTATTCTCCCAGCATCCTCCATTCCTGGGCAACTTCCTGTATTTATCCTCACAACATCCCCCATTCCTGAGCAACTTCCTGTGTTTTTCCTCCCAGCATCCTCCACTTCTGTGCAGCTTCCTGTATTTCTCCTCACAGCATCCTCCCATTTCTGGGCAATGTTTACTGTTTCTCCTCCTGGGCATCTTGCCTGGATCTTGTTATTGGTATTTCTTTTGTCGGACATCGATGGACCTGCTTATTAGAAGCTCAACAGAGAGATCACATCACTGTGGGCACCAGCCAGTCTTTCAGCAGACACTAAAATTACCCCAGAGCTGAAGTGAGCCAGAAGGGCTATGGGTTGTGCCCGTCAGAGCAGAATGGAAGCCCGTGAGGACTATGTGTGTCAGTTACCGGATGAGTTGGCATTGCGCATCCTCTGGTACCTTGATGGCAAGGATATCCTGCAGGTGGCACAGACTTGCCGGCGCTGGAGACAGTTGGCTGAGGATGAAGGTCTGTGGCAGGGAAAGTGCAAGGCTCGTGGCATTGAGGAGCTGCTGTACATAAGCTCAGCTACAGGCTCTACATCTCCATGGAAAAGCACTTACATCCGTCAGCTCAGGATCCATAACAACTGGTGCAGAGGGAGATTCAGAACAGTCACACTGGATCTAGTAAAGGATTATCACAACCTACACTACGTGGAGTTTAATGGGAAGGAATTGGTCGGCACATCACATGATAAAACAATAAAGATCTGGTCGGCAGTTACGGGCGAGTGTCTAAGGACCCTTGTTGGACAGACACGTGGGATGACAGAAATACAAATGAGAGATCACATCATTGTTAGTGGATGTGAGGATGGGACAGTAAATGTGTGGAATGCAGAGAGCGGGGAAAGTCTACACACCCTGTACACTCATACCCATTATGTGAGCTGTACTTGTCTCTATGAGAAATGGATAGTGAGTGGGTCAGGTGACGGCACCATCCGGATTTGGGACATTGAGACAGGCCGGTGCTTACACATCCTATCGGGGCATGAAGCTGCTGTCACAGGGGTTTGGTATAATGACGGAAGGCTGATGAGTGTAGATTTCAGTCATTTAGTGAAAATCTGGGAGCCTGAGACATGGACCTGTTTGGTCAGTGTTCGTCTTCACTCGGATCAATTCACTACTCCACAGTTTGATGGGAAGCACATAGTCAGCCTTTTCTACCAGGACAGAACGATAGGCGTTTGGGATGGGGAGACATTACAGCGCACCCACACAATAACTGGGGATAAGTCCTACACTCCTGTGATGACTCTGCAGAACAGCATTCTGGGAGTGGCAACTACTGGCCGCACTGCTGAAATATGGAACGTTGCAACTGGGCAGCGAGTGAATCTCCTGCAACATCCGGATGGATTTGACCTCCGTGAGCAAAGCTTAGTTCTCC
Source organism: Xenopus petersii (assembly GCA_038501925.1). Classification (NCBI taxonomy): domain Eukaryota; kingdom Metazoa; phylum Chordata; class Amphibia; order Anura; family Pipidae; genus Xenopus; species Xenopus petersii. The sequence continues at coordinate 1,078,091 of CM076678.1, read as the reverse complement.
GGGGGGATTTCCTCATAGGCAGGACTGACACTGGGAGGGTCTCATTGTGGGACTGGAGAACAGGGACATTTCTGCGGAATCTGTTTGTTCCGAAAAAAGAAGAAACCCTTGCTCCTCATTTACTTGTCTCCAACACAAAGTTAATGTGTGCGGTTTCAGCGACATTGGGAGCGCTATTATATTGGCCAAACAAGGTGGTGGTGCTGGACTTTGATGTGAAGGCTCTGGGTACAGGCACATCAAGACGTTTTAAGAGAATAGGGGTAGATTCTCAGTGTGTTTATCCACAGGCCAAGTAGCCTTGTTTCCCAAACCTAATAAGAACATATCTATGATATTATATGATATGATATATGATGTCTCCTATATATTAAGCTGAGCAATTGACAGGTTGCTGTAGGGTCTGTCCAGGCCTCCTCACTCTGTGGGATTGGGTACATTTACTGCCAATATGTTACAGAATGGCCTAATCTTAGCAGCTTTTCAGTTAGTCTTTATTTTTATATCTCTGAAATATTATTGCCTTTTTCCAGGTTTCAAACGAGGGTCACTGACCCCGGCAGCCAGTGAAACAATTGCTCTGTGAGGCAATGACTTTATTGTTACTTTTTATTCTTTATCTTTCTGATCAGCTTTCTCTTCTATTCTCACTACTGTCTGGTTGATAAAGTCAATTGACCCGAGCAATGAAAATGCTACTGAAATTCTTAACTTTGGGATCGTAGCATTGATCACCCCTCCGTAGCACATGATACAGTAAGAAGGGTGGGTTATGGATAGCACCATAGCCTAGGCTAGTGAGCAGAGTGGCTACTGGCAGACAGATAGACCGACAGATAGACAGACAGACAATTATGCAGCATTACATAGTTACATCGTTAAATTGGGTTGAAAAAAGACAAAGTGCATAAAGTCCAACCCCTCCAAATGAAAACCCAGCCCCATACACACACCCCTCCCTACTGTCACATAAATGATATATACCCATATCTATACTAACTATAGAGTTTAGTATCACAATAGCCTTTTTATTATGTCTGTCCAAGAAATCATCCAAGTCCCTCTTATAGTCATTAACTGAATCATCACCCGGCAGTGCATTCCCCAACCTCACTGTCCTCACTGTGATGAACCCCCTACTCTGTTCCTTTAAATGAAACTTCTTTTCCTCTAGTCTGAAGGGGAGGCCTCTGGTACGTGATTCTCTTTATGGGTAAAAAGGTCCCCTGCTATTTGTCTATAATGTCCTCTAATGTACTTGTAAAGTCTAATCATGTCCCCTCACAAGCGCCTTTTTTCCCCCAGAGAAAACAACCCCAACCTTGTCAGTCTCCCCTCATAATTTAACTCTTCCCTCCGTCTAACCAGTTTAGTTGCACTTAGTCTCTGCACTCTCTCCAGCTCATTTATATCCCTCTTAAGGACTGGAGTCCAAAACTGCCCCCATACTCCAGATGAGGCCTCACCAGGGACCTATAAAGAGACACAATTATGTTTCATCCCTTGAGTTAATGCCCTTTTTTATACAAGAACTTTATTTGCTTTAGTAGCCACAGAATGACACTGCCCAGAATTAGACAACTTGTTATCTACAAAGACCCCAAGATCCTTCTCATTTAAGGAAACTCCCAACACACTGCCATTTAGTGTATAACTTGCATTTATATTATTTTTGCCAAAGTGCATAACCTGCATTTATCAACATTGAGCCTCATTTTCCAGTTTGCTGCCCAGTTTTCCAGTTTAGACAAATCACTGTGCAAAGTGGCAGCATCCTGCATGGAACCTATAGTTCTGCACAATTTAGTCTCATCTGCACAAATAGAAACAGTACTTTCAATGGCCACCTCCAGGTCATTAATAAACAAGTTGAAAAGCAAGGGACCTAGTACAGAGCCCTGCGGTACTCCACTAACAACACTGGTCCAATTAGAAAATGTTCCATTTACCACCACTCTTTGTAGTCTATCTTTTAGCCAGTTCTCTATCCAGGTACAAATACTATGTTCCAGGCCAACATTCCTTCATTTAACCAGTAACCTTCTGTGTGACACTGTATCAAATGCTTTAGCAAAGTCTAAGTAAATCACATCCACTGCCATCCCAGAACGAGGTCTCTACTCACCTTCTCATAAAAAGAAATTAAGTTAGTCTGGCAAGATCTATTACGCATAAAACCATGCTGGCACAAACTCATAGTATTATGATTTGCTATGAAGTCCAGTATCTTATCCTTTATTAACCCTTCGAAAAGCTTTCCTACCACTGACGTCAGACTAATTGGCCTATAGTTTTGAGGCTGAGAACGGGATCCCTTTTTGAATAGAGGCACCACATTAGCAATTCGCTAGTCTCTCTGCACTATGCCCCACAGTGTACAGTCCCGTGCAATAATCAGGGACACAGGTAAGTAACTCAAATAACATCTTTTAGCCCTTTAGAGCATGATTAATGCCCCTATTCCCACCACTGCCCCGTCCTAAGAGCCCCTTACAATACAGTTCCCCATCCAAAGTCCCACAGATGCCCCTTCATATAATCTCCACTACAGGAATAAAACCCCAGTCCAATACATTGGCCATCAGAGGTCCATAAATCTCCATTTGCACCATTTATCACATGGCTTATCATCATGGAGCTGCTGTATCCCCCATCCCATATATCTACAACTGATGCCAATCAGCCAACGCACTCTGGGCCCCCTTCCCTGCTGAGTCTGAAGGGACAGTTTGTGTGTAGTTTTTGCCCTGTTTCTCCAATGTATTTGCCTCCTGTAGAGCACTTAGTCATGTCCACCACATTGGAGGAAGCAAACAACTAGTAGTCCCGATTTGTCCAGAATGTTTTTGTTGTATTTGGTTTTGCAACTTAAACTTCACACAAGATGTATTTGCATGTTTTGCATCTGTTGCTGTTTTCCTCCGACTAAGAGCTTGTCTAACTAGTCTAACTAGTCTAACTAGTATAAAGATAAAGAAATCACTCGGCCAGTGTTAGATTATTGCTAGACTTCCAATGTCTTATTATTAGTTGTAGCCACAAAAGACGGCATTTCCTGCACAAAACTACGCATTATGCATTAGAAACACACTGATGCATTCGTTCTTTCAATAACCGTACCCTATGTTTTCTGCCCCCCAGATTACTATTCCTCCAGAGGGGAAGGAAGGGAGAAAGGAGAGGAGGGGGCACCTAGATTATTTATATGCTGCTCTCCATGCCTTGTAGGGCGTAATAATTGTTGAGGAGCCCCTATCGTAGTCAGTAAGTCTTTTGTAGGGTAAATTCCTAATGGCCCTCCATGAGCCGACCACATGGGCTAGAAGAGTCTGGGCTTCTCCTCTTTGAGATGGAACCATGTGTGACATGTTAAAGTTGACTGGAAGAGAAGTATAGCAATAAGTGGGACAATGTGAGTCCATCCTGGTCCACTGGGGCGGCCAGGGTTTTCCAGGACAGGCAAAGTGCTTTAAAGGAAAGCGGTCAGCATAGTGGTAATTAGGGTCTTATTTAAGCAACAGCCCCCCAGCATCACATAAATCCCACACAAATCAACATCGTATAACTAGGGTTGCCACCTCGCCGGCATGGTGGCAATGTTATTAATAGGGAAAAACCATAAATATATTGGAAGACCGGTATTTATTTCCAGAAAAGGTGACAACCCTACGCATAACCCAGGAAGCAATGGGATCCCCTCAAAAGATTTAACCCTCCACTAACTCAACGGGCTCTTTCTAATACAGTAGCCTTTTACAGTAGGATTAACCCTCTCAACCCACATATGCCTCTTCCTTGGGTTTGGGCAGGAAAGAAAAACGTCAGGGAAGGGGTGTGACTGGCTTCATCAACAATGGGCGGGGACACAACTGTAGAGTTAGGGACTGTCTGCAAATTCAACGCTTTCCGTTATAGCGTTAATATCAGTGTCTCCTCCTGTCACACCCCAGGCTGGAACCAACATTAACCAGATGTCTACTCCCTGTGTTTATTCTCCCAACATCCTCAACTGCTAAGGAACTTTCTGGGTGGGAGTCAACAGTTTTTTTTCTAGAGAACTTTTTCTGTCGTATCTTTCAACCTGCTCTCATCCCAGGGAACTACTTGTGTCTCCCCAGTATCCTCCATTCCTGGGCAACTTCCTGTGTTTATCCTCCCAACATCCTCCATTCCTGGGCAACTTCCTGTGTTTATCCTCCCAGCATCCTCCATTCCTGGGCAACTTCCTGTATTTATCCTCCCAGCATCCTCCATTCCTGGGCAACTTCCTGTCTTTATCCTCCCAGCATCCTCCATTCCTGGGCAACTTCCTGTGTTTATCCTCCCAGCATCCTCCATTCCTGGGCAACTTCCTGTGTTTATCCTCCCAGCATCCTCCATTCCTGGGCAACTTCCTGTGTTTATCCTCCCAGCATACTTTATTCCCAGGAAAGTTTGTTGGTTTATCCTCCCTTCCTCTTCTTCCAGTGAGGCTCTTGAAAATGGATCTCTTCATGGTAAGGTTTATGTTGGACACTGACAGGTCTGGACGTTACAATCTCAGCATTCCCTGTGGGCACCAACCAACCATCATGAGGAGTTAATATTGCCCCAGAGCTGGAGTTACCCAAAAGGACTTGGGACAGGAGCCAATCAGAGCAGAATGGAAGCCAGTGAGGACTATGTGTGTCAGTTAGCGGATGAGTTGGCATTGCGCATCCTCTGGTACCTTGATGGCAAGGATATCCTGCAGGTGGCACAGACTTGCCGGCGCTGGAGACAGTTGGCTGAGGATGAAGGTCTGTGGCAGGGAAAGTGCAAGGCCGATGGCATTGAGGAGCCGCTGTGTATAACAAGGAGAAAGGCTAAAGCCTCTAGATCTGGTCAATGGAAAAGCTCTTACATCCGTCAGCTCAGGATCGATACCAACTGGCGCCGAGGGAAGTTCAATAGAATAACTCTTAATCTAACTAGTGAGAATTTTCGCCTTTATTGGATGGCATTTAATGGGAAGGAATTGGTCGGTACTTCACATAGGGAAATAATTAAGATCTGGTCGGCAGTTACTGGCGAGTGTCTAAGGACCCTTGTGGGACACACAAATAGAATCACAGAAATACGAATGAGAGATCACATGATTGTCAGTGGATATGAGGATGGGACAGTAAATGTGTGGAATGCAGAGAGCGGGGAAAGTCTACACACCCTGTGCGGCCATAATGATTACGTGCACCATGTGCATCTCCATAAGCAAAGAGCAGCCACTTGTTCCCATGACGGCACCATCCGGGTTTGGGACATTGAGACAGGCCGGTGCTCACACATCCTATCGGGGCATGAAGGGTCTGTCACATGGGTTTGGTATAATGGACACAGGTTGATGAGTAAAGATTTCAGTAACGTAGTGAAGATCTGGGAGCCTGAGACAGAGACCTGTTTGCTGAGTGTTTGTCTTCACTCTGGTGCATTCACTACTCCACAGTTTGATGGGAAGCACATAGTCAGCCTTTTGTCCCAGGACAGAACAATAGGCGTTTGGGATGGGGAGACATTACAGCGCACCCACACAATAACTGGGTCCTACACTCCTGTGATGACTCTGCAGAACAGCATTCTGGGAGTGGCAACTACTGGCCACACTGCTGAAATATGGAACGTTGGAACTGGGCAGCGAGTGAATCTCCTGCAACATCCGGATGGATTTGACCTCCGTGAGCAAAGCTTAGTTCTCCGGGGGGATTTCCTCATAGGCAGGACTGACACTGGGAGGGTCTCATTGTGGGACTGGAGAACAGGGACATTTCTGCGGAATCTGTTTGTTCCAAATACAGGAGAATCTCTTGATCGTCATTTACTTGTCTCCAACACAAAGTTAATGTGTGTGGTTGCAGATACATGGCAAGGAATATTTCGTTATCCAACTAAGGCGGTGCTGCTGGACTTTGATGTAAAGGATTGGGCAAGAAGAAAAACCTGTTCAGTCTTCTGAGCCTGGTGACTCCTTTCTGACTCCCCAACCTGATAAAAACACTTATGTCTGTAAGGAAAATGAGTGATTGACAGAGCAGAAGATGGAGAGAACAGAACAACACCTTAAAGATGAGCCTTTTAGCAACTCAAGGAATGGAATTTTCACCATATATAGAATGTTAAGTGCAGTTATGATGTATTTTTACCATATATAGTATGTTAAGTGTAGTTTTTACCATATATAGTATTCTAGTTGCTAAAATGTAAATACTTCTTGTATCCTGTGTGGGGGAAACATATATAAAGCTTCATTTGGGGGGAGGCTCTTTGACTTCAGAGTATCTGGTTATGTTGGAATTACTGCTGAGCCATTTTATGGAGGGTCCCTCAGCTAAGTAACAATTAATCTCTTATGTTTCTTTTACTTGTGTCTGTGTCACTTTAATCACAGACTGAACATGGGAGGAGTAAGTGTAGGGCAGGAGCAGCACGGACACAATGTAATGCAGGAAATATATGTCAACCAATCACCTCTGTAGCTCCTCCCAGCTCCACCTCCAGCCAATAGCACTGTCTGTCTGCAGCTTATTGGCTCCCAGCTGTGTGAATGAAGTGGAGGAACATGCAAGGATTGGCTCAGACAGAGAAATATTATTTATAAAAGGGGAGGGGTCAAGGGATGCCATAGTGAGGGACTGAGGACAAATTCTGGACTTAATTACTCAGGCAAAATCCACCCAGAAGTCAAATGTGCTATAGAAGTAGATTGTGGTGTTTCTACACGGCCTGGGAACCTCGCTGAGCAACTTCCTGATGGGAATCTGTCAACTGCAACTGCCAGTATTGATCTACCCAGCATCCTCCATTCCTTGGGAACTGTAGCAACTGCTGTAACTGCCTTGGGAACTTCCAGAGTCCGTCCTCCCAGCAGGGCTGTACCCGTCGCCTTTTTACCTGGACAGTAATGTTTTTAGAACGGCAGCACTAATGTCACCGACTGATGCCCCTGCCCGGAGCTGCACTGACAGAAAGGGGCGACTCTACTTCCCAGAATCCTCTATTCCTCCACAAACCGACTTTTCAGGAGCAGCCTCCTCATATTGCCCTAGAGCTGGGCTGAACCAGAAAAGCTATGGGAGCCAAGCAGAGCAGAATGGAAGCCCGTGACCCTGGGGACTATGTGTGTCAGTTACCGGATGAGTTGGCATTGCGCATCCTCTGGTACCTTGATGGCAAGGATATCCTGCAGGTGGCACAGACTTGCCGGCGCTGGAGACAGTTGGCTGAGGATGAAGGTCTGTGGCAGGGAAAGTGCAAGGCCGATGGCATTGAGGAGCCGCTGTGTATAACAAGGAGAAAGGCTAAAGCCTCTAGATCTGGTCAGTGGAAAAGCTCTTACATCCGTCAGCTCAGGATCGATACCAACTGGCGCCTGGGAAGATTCCAAACAACCAGACTGGATATAAATGAGGAGAATCTTTGTATGGAGCACTGGAAATTTAATGGGAAGGAACTGGTCAGTACATCACAGTATAACATGATAAAGATCTGGTCGGCAGTTACAGGCAAGTGTCTGAGAACCCTTGTGGGACACACACATAATATCACAGCGATGGCAATGAGAGATCACATCATTATCAGTGGATCTGTGGATGGGACAATAAAAGTGTGGAATGGAGAGAGCGGGGAAAGTCTACACACCCTGTGCGGCCATACTGATACTGTCAGCTGTGTATTTATCCACGAGAGACGGGTAGAGAGCGGGTCACGTGACGGCTCCATCAGAATTTGGGATATTGAGACAGGAGAGTGCTTACACGTTCTCATGGTGGATGTGGAGTACATTAAATATATTCACTATGATGGTCAAAGGGTGGTGAGTGTTAATGGCAGATACAGCTGCACCCTAAATATCTGGGACCCCGACACTCCGAGCTGTTTGGTGACATTCCCACTTCCCGGCACTGACAGAATCCATCACTCTGAGCTGAAAGGCTCGCGGCTACTACTAGTCACTGACGATGGTGAAATAAACGTGTGGGACACTGAAACAAGGGAGCCCATCCAAATAATAGGGGACCTTTATAAATACATCATTACAGTATCAGAGACCATCAACTTACATCTGTGGGGAGAGAAAGCCCTGTCTGCTGGTTTTAATCAGAAAACGATTCAGTGCGATGCGGAAAATGCGCGACTCCGCAGGAATTTCGTGATCAGCGAAGCGGGGTTTGGGCCGGTGCCACTCGGGGGTTTCGAGCCCAACACCTTCTTTGATGTGAAAGAAAAAATTTATTCCTTTCACTTTAAGAAATCACTCAAACCTCTGTCTTATGTGATGGTTTCCCCTACAAAAGTGATCTGTGTGATTGGGGGTAAATATGGGAAAGTGCAGGTGAGAGTGTTGGACTTCAGTGATTGGGGGAAGAGGAAACGGTTCAGGTTATAGTTAAACCTTCATGGAACTCCTCGAACATGTCAGCAACGGGCAAGGCCCCTAGTGATATTGCCTTTCTTTGGTCCCAATTATCAGGTAAGGACAGGGGCACACGGGGAGATTTAGTCACCAATCGCCTCTTCTTCAGGGTGACGATCTTCCTCAACTGCCTTCCCCATGTCTTCTGCCTGCTAAAATGAAAAATCGCCTGCGGCAATGCACTCGCGGTGCTTCGATTTCCGAAGTTTCCTCATGAGTCGACTTCGGAAAACAGCTTCCCACTGTCTTACAGGCGGAAGCTGTTCGGGGAGATTAGTCGCCCCAAAGAAGAGGCGATTAGTTGCTGGGCTACTAAATCTCACCGAATCTCCAGGTGTGAACTTACCCTAAGAAATTTAGGGGGTTATTTATTAAAGTCTGAACGGTAAAAACTCAAAATTTTCGTTTTTTATTTTTACTGGGAAATAAACATTGAATTATTCGAGATGTGTTATACCCCGAGGATACAAAAAGTCTGAATGTGAAAATCCTCATTGTTGAACCTGTCCAGGTCCTGCAGGAGTAGCAGAGGTCCCATTGACAATTAGAAGATATTATGGTCTGCGCTGGGTTTTCATTCGATAATCCGAACATTGTGGGCTTTTCCACCGATTTCATGAAAATTTCAGACTTTTCGGGCGTCAAATCCGGAAATATTCTGATTTTATCATACAACAATCCAAAAAAGTTGCAGTTTTCATGCGACAATCTGAAAAAGTTGTGGTTTTTTTAATTGATAATTAAGGGTAAATTGCAGATTCTAGTTTGGTCTGGCTTTTTTTTTATTTAATACATCAGAAAAATTCAGATTTTGATGAATAAGCGCCTTAGTGACTTATTATAAACAGTGCCTTATTTGTAAGAGATCTGTACACTCACACTCATATATATATTAGGGATGCATCGAATCCACTATTTGCGATTCGGCTGAATCCCCGAATCCTGAACCAAATCTGAATCCTAATTTGCATATGTAAATTAGGGTCAGGAAAGGAGAAAGTGAAAAAAATCTTCTTTTATGATGAAAAGTCATGATTTCCCTACCAGCCCCTAATTTACATATGCAAATGTGGATTTTGTTTGGCCAGGCAGAAGGATTCGGCCGAATCTGAATTCTGCTGAAAAAGGCAGAATCCTGGATTCAGTGCATCCCTAATATATCTAACTATACAGTCATTAACTCACTGGGGATGGTTATTGCCCATAGTATATGTCAGTCCATATGTACACAATAGAAAGAGGTGGGGCATTCTGTAGCTCCGCCCTGTTTCTAAGGCATTTGCCTGGAAATGAGTTTTAACTATTGCACGTCTCATTGCAGTTCAGCGACGCAGACTATAGAAAAGGTTACAGGAGTCGTTTTTGGTTAAACCAATTGGTTCCAAATAAAGCAGCAGTTGTGCCACAAACGTGTGGCTCTTTATATCTGTGGCACAACAGCAGGATCAGTATTTAGATATAAACTGATATAATATATACACAAGCTTTACATTGCCTTTAATATTCTGATTATTTGATTAATAAGCAAATAGTGATACACTGAGGCTTCAGCTATAGAGTGAAACATTACTGAACTTAAATATAATCAATAATGTGGATTGAGATAAGTTTGCAGGAATAAAATGAATGTGAGTGAATACAGCGGCCCCTCCTCTGATTATTATTATTATTAATATTATTATTATTATCAGCCGATGGAGTGAAAGTGTCAGCTGGGAGTGGCTGGTCTGAGCTTTGCTGACAGTTGGAGGACGGTGGTTTAATAGAATCTGTTTTGGATGATTATTTTGCACTAATAAACACTTGCAGTGAGACACATATTGTTTATTCTTTCAGTTCTGTGTAACTAACCCTGTGCATTGATGGATTCCTCCCATACGACTGGATACAAAGTGCTGCTCCTGGCGTCCTACAGTAAGGCTAGTGCAGTTTTAAAGGGGATGTATTGGGAAACATAAGCTTCATCTCTCTGAAATAAGACATTTTCTACATATAATCAGTGAAAAATACTATATTTATGAAATAATCAAGTTACTCTTCATTCTTTCCCTCTGAGAAACCCGTCTCTCTTCATTGGCTCTTCATGCAGTGGGTGGAGTCAGTTTTTGATTGACAGGTCTAATAAATCCTTTGGACACTCAGTCTTTAAAATTAACCGGCTCTGATGGAAATCCTGTTTCTCTGTCACAGGGTGTTTGTCAGTCTGTTACTTTTTATTTGACTTATTCTGCTAAAAAAGGGAGCCCCTCCCCCAAAAGAGATATGAGAGCCACCTGTCAATCAAATGACATGTGTCATTCATTATATTCATATATTATATTCATTGTCTCAGCTCAGTCACATGACGTTTATATTCCTTTTCATGTTTGTCATTAAATAGGGTGTAGGTCAGAGGTCACAACTGGGCGGGGTCGGTGCATGACCACAAAATACAATAAATCTATATCTATAGGCCGGGACTGTGATACACATTTAATTACAATGTATTTGCCAGTGAATTTGTAACTTCTGCTTCATCCAAACCTACAAGTCATTGTTTCTCTGACAAGTCACAAGGGGGTACAGACCTGGGTACAATTACACCCCCTGCACCCCAGCAATTACCCCACTGATATACCGAATGGACCAAGCCAACCGCTGGGGCATCTCCATGACAAAAACACAGTGACAGCTCCTGCAGATTTGGGGAACCCTGGGTTTGGGGCAGGTCAGAGGTCACTGGATATAAAGGCTGAATGGATTTAGTTCCTGGGGCCCAAAGTGATCACGTGACGCCTCTACTTTGCCTTTAATGGGGCCCATTTAGTTGGTTCTGGGAGGATAATAGAATAGGCATTTGGGGTGAGGGAAGATTTCTCATTGAGGGAAGAGGGGGGACAATTGGGTGAGTTGCACATGGGGGGGACACTAGGGGGGTGAAGCACATGGGGGTGACACTTGGGGGGTGAAGCACATGGGGTGACACTAGGGTGTTGGAGGGACAATATTGGCCCAGAGAAGGGAGAGGGGCACCAGCCTGTGAGATTGAGCCCAGGAGATTTAATGGGTCCAGTAGGAGAGATTTGGGGGTGACAGGGTCAGAAGATAAACAGGGAGCAGTCGCAGGATAAATGGGGGGGGTGTATATAAAAGTGTCATTTGTATTGAGTCTGTAACTGACAGTGGGTGAGACTGATGGATTCCTATTGTGAGGCTCCCGCAGTAGAATAACGTGAGGCTGCTCGTGGCTTCCTATTGTGAGACAATTACAATGTCAGACTCCTGTGTATAAGGGAACCCCCAGTGTACAGTCCCGTTACTATATTGTTAACCCTTGCGGCAGGATTTGCCCGAGACCCAGTGCCGAGTCCGTTTCTCCGGTGTAATTACAGCCAGTGCTGCCGGGCCGGAGAGGAGTCATGAGCGTATACACAACGAGCTCACGTCACTTCCTCCTTAGCGGCCACTTCCGGCGTCTCCTACACGTGTCTGCGCTGAGTGGGGCGGGGCAATAACTTGTATACCAGGAGAAGGCGTGTGATTGACTGGATACACAAAGGGGCGGGACATAAAGTTGGAGAGTTAGGGACTGCCGCTAATTTCACAGACTTTTACAATACTGCGGCTCGGTGAGTTCCTGAGCAAGGAATAAACACAATCCCACCCGGTTCTACTCAAAGCCACATTTGGTAACTCAGTCCTTCTTGTGCCTGTCAGTCACTCCTGCTTCTGTCTTCCCAGCATCCTCCATTCTTAAGCCACTTCCGCTCTGCAACCTCCCAGCATCCTCCATTCCTCCTGGGAGCTTCCTGTGTTTCTCTTCCCAGCATCCTCCATTCCATCCTTCCTGTGTGGATCTTGGCTAAAGTGTGGGATTCCTATAGGAGTTTGTGTTTGACTCCCAGGGGAGAGGGTGTAATCAGCTGAGCAGGGACATCACGTGCCATCACTGGGGTCCCTATAGAGAGCACAGGGCCACATGAACTGCTCCCACCAGAAGCAGCCAATGGAAAGGAGCAGGAGGGCTGGGGCAGGAGCCAATCAGAGCAGAATGGAAGCCAGTGAGGACTATGTGTGTCAGTTACCGGATGAGTTGGCATTGCGCATCCTCTGGTACCTTGATGGCAAGGATATCTTGCAGGTGGCACAGACTTGCCGGCGCTGGAGACAGTTGGCTGAGGATGAAGGTCTGTGGCAGGGAAAGTGCAAGGCTCGTGGCATTGAGGAGCTGCTGTACATAAGCTCAGCTACAGGCTCTACATGGAAAAGCACTTACATCCGTCAGCTCAGGATCCATAACAACTGGTGCCTGGGAAGATACAGAAAAATCACACTGGAACTAAGTAAAGAGGATCCCACCTTCCTGTGCTTGGAATATGATGGGAAGCAGTTGGTCAGTACGACGCATTATGATATTATAAAGATCTGGTCGGCAGTTACAGGCAAATGCCTAAAGACCCTGGTTGGTCACAGGGCTGAGGTTTGTGATATTCAAATGAGAGGAGACATCATCGTTAGTGGCTCCGATGATCTGACACTGAAAGTGTGGAATGTGGATAGTGGCGAATGTATCCGGACACTGCGCGGCCATAGAGACAGTGTGAGTTGTTTGCATCTCCATGAGCAACAGGCAGTGAGTGGTTCTTGCGATTACACCATCCGGGTTTGGAATATTCAGACTGGGCGGTGCTTACACATCCTGACGGGTCACAGCTCTCGCATCATATGGGTTTGTTATGATGGCCGACGGGTGGCCAGTGAAGACATGGGTGCTCGAGTGAAAATCTGGAATCCGGAGACAGAAACCTGTTTGCACAGCTATAACATGCACAATATCAACCCCCCCTATGTGCAGTTTGATGGGACCCATGTAGTTAGCCAGTGCAAGGATAAGTCCGTAGTCATTTGGGACGTGGAAACCGGGAAATGTATCTTTGCAATAGCTGAAAACAAGACCTACTCCGGCGTCATGGCGATGAAGAACAACATTCTCATCTTAGGAACCGACGGACACACTGCCGAAATCTGGGACGTTAAAACCAGGCAGCGCTTGAATGTATTGCAGGGTTCCCAAGGGATCGACGTCCGAGATGAAAGCCTTGAAATGCACCGGGACTTTGTTATATCCAGGACCCCCGAGGGGAACCTTTCACTGTGGGACTGGCGAACGGGGGAATTTCTACACAATCTGTTTGTATCCAATGCAAAAGAAACTCGCGCCTTTAATTTCCGAATCTCCGATACAAAATGTGTCTACGGAGTCGCCGAGAAACAGAGACACATCCCCTGGCCGAGCAAAGTGGAGGTTCTGGACTTTGATGTAGAGTAAAGAAACAATAAGTGCAGAGTTGTAAGCTGGGTGCTCCCCTTTTATTCCCCCCCAGCAAGTTTTATGTTGAACGTTGATGTCAAAATGAACCTGTTTGTTGAATGGGACAAGAGCACATAAATCCCGGGAATTGAGAATTTTGCTCAATTCAGAAATTCCGTAAAGTTCTTGTTGTGTCCAGACAACTGGAGATTTAGTGCCTAAAGTTTCACGTTCCCAGACCTCCAGTTCCTTCTTGTTTGTTGCACAATTTTCATATCTTCTTCCCCTACCAACCAGTACTTCCAATCAGATCTTTGTATGAAGCTTTGTCTGACTGAAGAATTTGTTCATTAAAGGTTTTGTATGAATATCACTAACAAGGTGTCGATTATTCAGGAGGATTTGCTTAAATCTCCTGAAACTGAGCTGGGTCCATTGTCCATATCTGGTACTGGCACAGATTACATAGTAAGAGCATTGGATAATTACCCAGAGAAGTGAGGGATATACTCCCACTACACCTGGTACTGTCCGAGGAGCTCTAGTATTCTGTATCCTGCAGTACTACTGATACCCCTTCCTATCAGCCTCATACAGTAGGATTAGTCCTCAGTCCCAGAGGCAGCCATTCCCATCAGATACTTGTATTGACTTGTAAAGCTGCTCATACTCCAGCAGTCGAGCTCAATTTGGGCCCTTCAGAGCCAGCCGAATGCTTCCCTGTCCATGTATGGGCCCTTCCCTGATATCTATTGGGCAGGTTTGAAAACCCCATAGGACAAGAACATTGAGACAGTCCTCTCCTGCATAGGCCTCTGTTATGATCCAATTGTTGGTCCAGCAGAGAGAACTACAATTCTCTACAACCTGCAATGTGGTTACACAACTGGACCCTGTGGCACAACATTCAGTAAATGACAATGTTATCTGACCCAACAGGGACACACACATCTAGAAGATCCAGTGAGCAGAGCTGCATTGAATTTCCTATTAATCCAATCCCTTTCCAAATATTTTGGCCCCCTTCCCTGTATTTATTAGAAGTCTCCCAGAACTTCAGCTTCATCTAGTAACGACCCAACAGATATTAAAATAAGAGCAGCGGATACTGGCACCCAAATAACACATTACCTATTCAGAGAAGGGGGGTTCTGGCTTCCAGAAAAGAAAGGACCGAATCAGTCACATTAACCAATCACAATGCAGAACACCCCCCCCCCCAGAGAGGCTTGAAAAAAAACCTCAGTATTCTGAGCAAAGAACATTTAATGGGCCCAGTAGAAAATCTTTGGGGTAACAGGGTTTACGTTAACACTGTCAAATCTGCCACCCAAAGCCGAGTCCGCAGGTTATTATAATTATTATTATATCCGTTTGGTTTTACCTACTACTCGGGTGACCTAATAAGGGAAAGATCTGGGAATTGACAGTTTTAGCTGCTCCCCTAGTCCTAATGTAAGGCTACTGTATTTAGGGGCGTCACTAACCCCCTCATGCTGTGTGTACAGTCCCACAACTGCCCTTACCATAGGAGTAACCCCCCTGTCCCACAACTGCCCTTTGGTATCCGCTCCTTACGGTAACGTTTACCCCCAGTCCTGCAACTGCCCCTTCCTATGAGGCCTGACAGTCGGATTAACTCCCTGTCCCACAACTGCCCCTTCCTAACAGCTTTTATGCCCCTTCCTCCCTGTAATTTGCCCCCGTGTTACAGCTGACCTGCCATTAAAATCCACTGAAGAAGGAGCCAAATAACGAAAGAAACGTTTGGGCAGGGGTTGAAGCACAATTAGGGCCAGGGCTGCAGTTGTCGCAGTTTGGGGGTGGCCATAAAACATCCAACATATTAAAGTACTGAGTTAACATCTTCATAGGAGAGAAGCCAAATCCAGATTAACACTGTGTCTGGGACCCTGCCAGTGCGGGGCCTCCTTCAGATAAACTAAACTGGGGTACATATACCTTATGGGGTGCAATTACAAAGGTACTTAGCCATTTCCTTAGCAGCAAGAAGATATAAATATTATTATTGCCGTTCCCACTGTTCATATTTACATTCATACTGTAGTAGTGTAAGATTGGGGCCCCTAGGGCCCACCAGAGAACTGACATGCAGGGGCCCATGGGGTTCAGACAAAAATGTTATATACACTGGGATTATGGTGGAAATAACAAAAGAAATTGTCCTGAGCTGTGACCCACAGGAAGACTCTTTGGTCCGACCCCGGGGGGGGGGCAGTGGTGCTGAGGCTGCAGCAGACAGACGTCCTTATGACACGAGGGAAAGAGCCCAACCCCCAATATCCCTTGTGATGAAGAGGAGAGGTACAACCCCCAGTACTGGGAGCCCAGAAGGGCAGAAATCAGACTGGTGTTGGTAAGGGGCAAAACTAGGGCAAATAACAGACACAGGTCGGTAGGCACAGGGCAGGAAAAGAGAGGAGTAAGGGCCAGTCCAGGGGCCAGTAGCTATAACCAGACTCCTAGACAGCAGCCAAGGGCCCCTCTTAACTGCACATGAACAAACACTGTGTACGAGGGGCCTCTAGTCCTTCCTTTAGCTGCTTCCTGTTTTGCAGCATCCCAGCTTTGCTTTATGGCAGCATACTAGATACATTGTCATCAAAGCAATAGCACAGCATGAGGGATGTAGGGGGTCACATTAGGAGTGGGAGGAGGGTGGAGACACACTGGATATAACACTGGGGTTTATTTATTAACACTGGAGACAAACATCACCGGTTATGTTGCCCGTAGCAACCAGTCAGAACTTTACTTTTTTTTTCTAACTTGCAGGTGACTTTTCAGAAGTGATTGCTGGTTGGTTGCTATGGGTAATATCAGCGGTGATGTTTATCCCCAGTGTTAATAAATACTCCCCGTCTCTGTCCCACCCACTGACTAAAGTACAAGTGTTCCTTTCTATCCCTGTAACAACTTCTCAGCTCCCTGCTGTGTATCTGTCTTCAGCCAATGGCATTGCATCTGTGACTCATCCGCTCTTCTTATTGGCTGCCGCTTCCCTGCCGGGTGAATGTAAGAGCGGGACAGGCAGTGATTGGCTCATGCAGGAGGGCAGATGATACAGAGCAAATGAAAATGCTGTTCATGGGAAGGGGCGGGAGCAAGAACTGCAGGCTTGAGGGGAATCAATCGACTCAATTTCACAGGATTAACCCTTCCTGAACCTGAAGAGACTCCAGTGGTTCTGCTGAGCCCATAGGAGATTTAACTAATTCCACATTTCCACTACAACTTTATCTTCCCAGCATCCTCCTCTCCCAGAGAACTTCCTGTGTGGAACTTTCTCATTCTCTCTTCTAGGGGAATATTCACTTGGGCACCATTTTGAAATCTGGCACCTTGAGACTTGGAGCTTTTTGTTCAGTTTCTCCATCACTTAAAGCTGAACAGGACGGGGCAATTCATGGTTTTTGGGACTGGTAAAACATTCATTAAATTACATTATATTCTGCCCCTCCGACTGGTCGCCACAGCACATCGGATTGTGGAGTTCTGCCCAAAAACAGATGGTGCTGGAAAGTCTTTTTTTCTCATTGAAATATATTGACTGTCGGATGTAAACGGACGAACAAAACACTCCATCTGACTTTATCTGATCGGACTTTACAGTCTAGCCTGGGGGATCAGATTTTGTAGCATCCTACAAAAACTTGTGCTTTTGCGTGGTGTTGCACGGAGTTGCGTGGTGCACGGAGTTGCGTGGTGCACGGAGTTGTGTGGTGTTGCACAGAGTTGCGTGGTGTTGTTGCACGGAGTTGTGTGGTGTTGCACGGAGTTGCGTGGTGTTGCACAGAGTTGTGTGGTGTTGCACGGAGTTGCGTGGTACACGGAGTTGCGTGGTGCACGGAGTTGCGTGGTACACGGAGTTGCGTGGTGCACGGAGTTGCGTGGTGTTGCACAGAGTTGCGTGGTGTTGTTGCACGGAGTTGTGTGGTGTTGCACGGAGTTGCGTGGTGTTGCACAGAGTTGTGTGGTGTTGCACGGAGTTGCGTGGTGCACGGAGTTGCGTGGTGTTGCACAGAGTTGCGTGGTGTTGCACGGAGTTGCGTGGTGCACGGAGTTGCATGGTGTTGCACAGAGTTGCGTGGTGTTGTTGCACAGAGTTGCGTGGTGTTGCACAGAGTTGTGTGGTGTTGCACAGAGTTGCGTGGTGCACGGAGTTGCGTGGTGTTGCACAGAGTTGTGTGGTGTTGCACGGAGTTGCGTGGTGCACGGAGTTGCGTGGTGTTGCACAGAGTTGCGTGGTGTTGCACGGAGTTGCGTGGTGCACAGAGTTGCATGGTGTTGCACAGAGTTGCGTGGTGTTGTTGCACAGAGTTGCGTGGTGTTGCACAGAGTTGCGTGGTGTTGCACAGAGTTGTGTGGTGTTGCACAGAGTTGCGTGGTGCACGGAGTTGCGTGGTGTTGCACAGAGTTGTGTGGTGTTGCACGGAGTTGCGTGGTGCACGGAGTTGCGTGGTGTTGCACAGAGTTGCGTGGTGTTGCACGGAGTTGCGTGGTGCACGGAGTTGCATGGTGTTGCACAGAGTTGCGTGGTGTTGTTGCACAGAGTTGCGTGGTGTTGCACAGAGTTGCGTGGTGTTGTTGCACGGAGTTGTGTGGTGTTGCACGGAGTTGCGTGGTGTTGCACAGAGTTGTGTGGTGTTGCACGGAGTTGTGTGGTGCACGGAGTTGCGTGGTGTTGCACAGAGTTGCGTGGTGCACGGAGTTGCATGGTGTTGCACAGAGTTGCGTGGTGTTGTTGCACAGAGTTGCGTGGTGTTGCATGGAGTTGCGTGGTGTTGCACAGAGTTGTGTGGTGTTGCACAGAGTTGTGTGGTGTTGCATGGAGTTGCACAGAGTTGTGTGGTGTTGCACGGAGTTGCGTGGTGTTGCACAGAGTTGCATGGTGTTGCATGGCATGATCAGATAAAATCTGACCCACGAAATCTGATTAGAATCTCCCATGTAGTTTTACTCTAAAGTATTGTTATTTATTTTGAAAATGTTTTATTTGATTTTCATATTAAACAAGTAATAACATTATGACAGCAAATATTATGCAGATGAGGAAAGACACGTATTCAATATGATGGGATAGTGAGATTGAAAACGGAATACAATTTTAAGAGACTGACAACAATAAACTGAAAGTAACAAAAATGAACTAAGCCAGTGGAAGTAAACTAAAGTGTTGTTGCTGATATGTATCACCTATTCTGTTTATTGGCAATAGAGAGGGCATGCAGCAGGTACCCCTCTACTGGGTGAGATTGCGCCTATGAAAAGTTGTGGTGCAATTTGTGTCCAAATGAGTGATACTTTGGTGCCATTAAATAACACCGGGGTCGGGTGTGTTTTTAGCGACAGTTGACATTCTTGTGGATGGGAAGAGGGTCCCTGAGAAGTTTTGCTGCATGTGGTCACACTGGATATAACACAAAGATATGGAATAGATTCTGGGTGCAGTAGGTGTTTTTGCCATTACTCACATTCTCCATTACTTCCCCTCAGGGCTCATTACTTCTTCTACTCCAGCAGCTCCACCAATGACTGAGGCATAAATGCTCCTTCTGTCACTAGCTGGTGGCTTCCATAACAGCCAATAGCATTCTCAGTGTCCTTTTCTGGCTCTCTTCCTATTGGCTCCTACATCCCAGCTGAATGCATGGGGGAGAGGGGCAGGCAATGATTGACACAAAGGACAGTGGGTGTCACAAAGCTGCTGCATAACTTCAATCACGTGCTTTCTATTCTCATTCCTTGGGAATTCCCAGTCCTCCTGGGATCTTCTGTTCCCTAGGAGCTTCCTTTGTTTATCTGGCCAGCAGCTTCAATTCCCAAGGACCTGCCCATGTGGACCTTGCTAACTGCCACTCCTGCAGGGGGATAAGTGGAACCAGCTCAGCACAAAGGTCAGATTACTGTTGCCTCCCCCAGCTTTCAGGAATTATATTGCAGCTAAACTGGTGTGAACCGGAAGGAGAAGCAAAGAAGGGTACAATGGAGACCAGTGCTCCTGAGGACTTGTTCTCCTGGTTACCGGATGAGTTGGCATTGCGCATCCTCTGGCACCTTGATGCTAAGGATATCCTGCAGGTGGCACAGACTTGCCAGCGCTGGAGACAGTTGGCTGAGGATGAAGGTCTGTGGCAGGGAAAGTGCAAGGCTGATCGGATCGCAGAACCGCCATATGACATGACAAAAAGCAGAGATCCTGGTTTTACGCCCGGTCCATGGAAGAGAGCCTACATGAACCAGCACAGGATCAATACCAACTGGCACCAAGGAAGATTCAAGTCAATAAACTTACGTCTAAGGCACGACGATGAAGTCATTGTACGTATGGAATTTGATGGGAGGAGAATACTCACGAGTGACAGTTGGAACACCATAAAGGTGTGGTCATCAGTCACTGGAGAATGTTTGATAACTCTGGTTGGCCACACAGATATCATATTTACAACACAAATGAGGGCTGATGTAATAATTAGCGGATCTTTGGATCAAACATTAAAAGTATGGAATGCAGAGAGCGGCGTCTGCATTCACACCCTGTTTGGCCACACCGCCGGCGTAGAGTGCGTCCATCTCTATGGCCAAAGGGCAGTAAGTGGTTCCCAAGACAAAACCATCCGAGTTTGGGATATTGAGACAGGCCAGTGCCTTCGTGTCCTCAGGGGGCACCAAGACTTTATCAAATGTGTCCGATATCATGGCCAAAGAGTGGTGAGCTTTGCTTATGATTCCGCAGTAAGAATATGGGACCCGGAGAGAGGGATCTGCCTGCTCACTCTGCAAGGTCCCGCCGACAAGACTTCTACTTTAGAGTTTGATGGGGGCCGAGTTGTCACTGTGTCTGACAGGACCACCATAAGGGTCTGGGATATGGAAACTGGGCGATGCATCCAGACACTAAGTGGGTACCCATTCGCTATTAATGCAGTGGCACTGGCTGGAAATATTCTTGTGTGTGGAAATGCCGACTGCACCGCTAAAGTGTGGGACATTAACACAGGGCGCTGCTTATGTACACTGCGGGGTCCGGACCAAATCCCAAGCCGAATGGAAAGTCTGCAGCTCAGAAGGAACTGTGTGATTGCTAGCTCCTATGATGGAACCATGATGCTGTGGGACTGGAAAAGTGGTGCATTTCTGCGGAATCTGGCGCCGTCCCAAACAAAAGGGCCTTGTTTCACCCAGTTCCACGTGTCCGACACAAAACTCGTCTGTGCCGTTTCCAAGAGATCCAGATTCACGTCTGAGCCAACAAAGGTGCTCGTTCTGGACTTTGATGCTGACGGGAAACAACATTCAGAGGAACAAATCTGCCCCCATTCCCAGGCCGGATGATTCTTCTCCTTTGTCCCTGCACCAGTGAGAGGGGGATAATTACACTGGAAATTGGGAATTGTTGAATTGGGAAAGTGGGATTTACTTTTATATCCTGAACCTGAGTGTGTAAAGTGGCAGACTGTTCATATGAGTATAATAAAAAGGGATTTGATTTGAGAATATTTTCTGCCTATTGATTATTTATTTTATTATTAAACACTGAAATATCATTTCCCCCCCCCTCATTTATACCTCATGTAATTGGGAGAGTAGTAAACACATACTGGTAAAATGGCACATAAAGAAGTGCTGGGGATACGGGAGTCCTGTGTGGGCCCGTGGGAATTAGTGAAGAGGAATCTAAGGGGCCGATTCACGAAGGGTCGAATATCGAGGGTTAATTAACCCTCGATATTCGACTAGGAACTAAAATCGTTCGACTTCGAATATCGAAGTCGAACGATTTAGCGCAAATCATGCGATCGATCGATCGAAGGATTTTTCATTCGATCGAACGATTAAATCCTTCGAATCGAACAATTCGAAGGATTTTAATCCAACGATCGAAGGAAAATCCTTCGATCAAAAAATCCCAGGCAAGCCTATGGGGACCTTCCCCATAGACTAACGTTGACTTCGGTAGCTTTTAGCTGCCGAACTAGGGGGTTGAACTTTTTCTTAAAGAGACAGTACTTCGACTATCGAATGGTCGAATAGTCGAACGATTTTTAGTTCGAATCGTTCAATTTTCGTAGTTGAAGGTCGAAGTAGCCCATTCGATGGTCGAAGTAGCCCAAAAAAACTTCGAAATTCGAATTTTTTTTAATTCGAACTCTTCACTCGAATTTAGTGAATCGGCCCCTTAATGTCCTCCAGTTCTGATCAATTGGGGCAACAAAACCCTTTATGGGTTACTGTACAATGTCTGGCTAATGGGTTTCCTTCTCTAACAGAGGTTTGGACAGTCCCAGGTTTGGAATAATAATAAAAAATCAATTCCTGTGCTGATTCTATTGAGAATTGGGCAGATTTCTATCGCACTGGTTGGAAAGTTCCTCTGGAGCAGGAGCAGGAGCGGGACTGCATTAATATTCTTCTGCTCCAATTGGCCTTGAGTATGACTTGGAGCCCAAGGGATCAGATCAGCCCCATGTGGCCCCGATTGGACACGGCCCACGACACTTAATAATGGTAAATGTTCCACTAAAGTAAAGCCACGTATGTACGGGCCCCCCAGTCTTACAACACAGGCAACAGAATGTGTAATACAGTGGCCCCCAAAAGAACAAAACGTTCATGAGCGGTAGAACCAGGGCTTTGATATTTAGCCCCATAAGTACATGTCCATGTTACACACTACTGAACTCTTGGCTTCAGCTCATGAACCCCAATGTGTACAGAATGAGGGGTGCCAGGACAGAGATCCCACCAGATTGGGCTCATTGAGAAGGAAAAATAGGGAATATAATATCTGTAGAACAAGGGGCCCAGGAGAGGACACTGCACAGAAACATCTATTATTACTATTATTAGTATTACTAGTAGTATCATTATTACTAGTATTATTACTAATATTAGTAATGCCGGTTGCCATCCCTGGGTACAGTATGTACAGGGCAAGTCTGTGGTTTTTATACATGGGGCAGGGCCACTTTAATAATGCAAATCAAGGGGCGACTGCTCAGGGGCAACTTATTTTGGGGGCCCCAACGCTGAGTCGTAAATGTATTTTTTTTTTTAACAATTTTTGTGTTAGCCTTTTTTTAAAAAAAAAATCAGTAGTTGGTGCTGGTGTTGTAGTGTGTCAGGGCTGAGCCGATCCACTTACATTGCACCCCCCCCAAACTGGAAATGGCCACGAAAAGGAAGCCCCACGTGCCGCAGTCTGGAGAGAGGAGCTGCGATTCGGAGCCTGGCGTTGGCGCGTCACATACGGTGCCACTTAACTCTTCCTCCTGATCTGCGGTGGCGCCACCGACTGTTACACTCGCCACCGTGACGCGGCACCTTCACTGAGTCAATGATGAGATTCTCTACTTGTCTCTTCCCTCCTGTCACTTCTGCCCTCGGGGTGTTCATGGAATTGCCCCTTGTCACACTGCTAGCAATTCTTTGGCTATTTATACCTGGAGCTGCTACTGAGTTCATCGTTCACTTCTCATCATTTCTACAGTGATTGCACTGGCACAGCTGGGGTTAATATGCTCATTATCCGACTTTATGTAGAAATACCGTCAGATCTGCGTTTAATATTCTCATTATTCATTTAATACTGACATGACTGAATTTGCTTTCGTTAAATGGGTGAGCGCTGGGCTCGATGAGGTTATTGGGGCCCAACAGTCAGCTCTTTGCCCCAGGCCCACCAAGGCCTTAACTGGCCCTGACATGGGGGACACAGGGGTGTCAGGGAGTTATTGTGGGACACAGGGGTGTCAGGGAGTTATTGTGGGACACAGGGGTGTCAGGGAGTTATTGTGGTGTCAGGGAGTTATTGTGCGACACAGGGGTGTCAGGGAGTTATTGTGGGACACAGGGGTGTCAGGGAGTTATTGTGGGACACAGGGGTGTCAGGGAGTTATTGTGGTGTCAGGGAGTTATTGTGGGACACAGGGGTGTCAGGGAGTTATTGTGGGACACAGGGTGTCAGGGAGTTATTGGGGTGTCAGGGAGTTATTGTGGGACACAGGGGTGTCAGGGAGTTATTGGGGTGTCAGGGAGTTATTGTGGGACACAGGGGTGTCAGGGAGTTATTGTGGCACAGGGGTGTCAGGGAGTTATTGTGGGACACAGGGGTGTCAGGGAGTTATTGTGGGACACAGGGGTGTCAGGGAGTTATTGTGGGACACGGGGGTGTCAGGGAGTTATTGTGGGACACGGGGGTGTCAGGGAGTTATTGTGGGACACAGGGGTGTCAGGGAGTTATTGTGGGACACAGGGGTGTCAGGGAGTTATTGTGGTGTCAGGGAGTTATTGTGGGACACAGGGGTGTCAGGGAGTTATTGGGGTGTCAGGGAGTTATTGTGGGACACAGGGGTGTCAGGGAGTTATTGTGGGACACAGGGGTGTCAGGGAGTTATTGTGGGACACGGGGGTGTCAGGGAGTTATTGTGGGACACAGGGGTGTCAGGGAGTTATTGTGGTGTCAGGGAGTTATTGTGGGACACAGGGGTGTCAGGGAGTTATTGGGGTGTCAGGGAGTTACTGTGGGACACAGGGGTGTCAGGGAGTTATTGTGGGACACAGGGGTGTCAGGGAGTTATTGTGGGACACGGGGGTGTCAGGGAGTTATTGTGGGACACAGGGGTGTCAGAGAGTTATTGGGGCGCATGAATAAGACACAGAAGAGGTAAGAGTATGAGGAGAATGGGGGAACAACATTTGTGGTGAAATAATAGTGACCGACTCCTCCCACTCACTCAATTCTTTCCTCACACAAGAGAGCGGTGATGTTAATGTGGGCTGGGCCTGAAAGTCGAGACTGAAGGAACATGGTGAAGGGGCGGGGCCAGAGACAGGGACCCCCGTCTATAGGCAGGGCCGCCATCAGGGGGGGACAGGGGGGACAAGCGTACCGGGCCCGGGCATGAAGGGGGGCCCGGCAGCGCTGCATTTTTTGAAGATCCGGGCCCCCCTTACGAGCGCCCGAGCCGTACGTCTTCCCTCTGTGCTGCCGAATGCGGAAGTGCCGAAAAGCCGAAGCCGATGCGCCGAAAAGACCCGAAGTCACGGAAAAAGCCGAAGTCACGAAGCGCCGAAAACAGCCGAAGTCCTGAATCAGCGCAAAGACCCGAAGTCACGAAAACAGCCGAAGCCGAAGTCCTGAAGCAGTGAAAAGACCCGAAGTCACGAAAGGAGGTGAAGTTGAAGTACTGAAGCCGTGAGTTCAATTCTACTGAACACCAGTTTGTGTATTTTTTTTTTTTTTTTAATCTCCTGGCCACCAATGTATTATTTTAATATTCTATAGGCCCCTGCAACCAATCTTTTTTTTTAAAACATGTTTTTTTGGGGCCCCAATTTTTTTTTTAACTCGTAAGGGGCCCCTGACGCCAATGTTTTTTTTTTTTTTTCAAAAAAATTTTTTTTTTTTTTTTAATTTTTTTTTGGGGCCCCAATTTGTTTTTAACTTGTAAGGGGGCCCCTCCGCCAATGTTTTTTTTTTTTTTTCAAATTTTTTTTTGGGGCCCCAATTTGTTTTTAACTTATAAGGGGGCCCCTGCCGCCAATGTTTTTATTTTTTTTTTCAAAAAAATTTTTTTTTTTTTTTCAAATTTTTTTTTGGGGCCCCAATTTGTTTTTAACTTATAAGGGGGCCCCTGCCGCCAATGTTTTTTTTTTTTTCAAAAAATTTTTTTTGGGGCCCCAATTTGTTTTTAACTTATAAGGGGGCCCCTGACGCCAATGTTTTTTTTTTTTTTTTCAAAAAATTCTTTTTTTTTTTTTAATTTTTTTTTGGGGCCCCAATTTGTTTTTAACTTATAAGGGGGCCCCTGCCGCCAATGTTTTTTTTTTTTTTCAAAACAATTTTTTTTTTTTTCAAATTTTTTTTTGGGGCCCCAATTTGTTTTTAACTTATAAGGGGGCCCCTGCCGCCAATGGTTTTTTTTTTTTCAATTTTTTTTTGGGGCCCCAATTTGTTTTTAACTTATAAGGGGGCCCCTGCCACCAATTTTTAAAAAAAAAATTTTTTTTTTTGGGGCCCCAATGTATATAAGGGGGCCCTGACCATCAATAGCTTTTTACAACTTGTGTGGGGGGGGTTACTTTTTTAGCGCTGATGTCTGTGTGGTCTTTTAACTGCGATGTGGAGTGGGCGGGAAATGGGGTGGAGCTTGGTCGTCAGTGTGGGCGGGGCCCAGGGGGCCCCAAAAATTTTGTTGTACGGGGCCCCGTGATTTCTAATGGCGGCCCTGTCTATAGGGACTGAACGCAGAGACTGGGATTATATGGCGGGCGGCTTTGGGGACATGGGAGGCGCAATGTCTTCCCGCTTCGGGTAGCAGGAAAACCACTTTTCTCCACCAGGTCGAGGCTTGACACGCAGACGTCCCCACGTGATGCGTTCGTAGGAGGATTCCGTAAGACCCCGCCTTTTCTTAGACGCGCTTCCGGTCCGGGCAGTAGTCTTCGTGCCGATCACTTCCGCTCTCTCTTTTCCTTTCCGCCGCCATCATGGGTCGCATGCATGCTCCTGGGTGAGAGCGGGGAACGGGCACGGGGCGTTAGTGGAGTCACCGGGGTTTGTGAGGGGAAGGCGGATCCGCTATCCGGATGTTACTGGTTCAGACTGGACCTTCGAGAGGGATCCTAATTACTTCTCGTGTCACTCACTGATCTGAGTCTGTACGGCCTCTCCTCATGCGCCTCATTCCTCGGCCCTGCCCCTATTAGTTGATGTACAGAGACACATGGCGGCACAGGCACCAGTATGGGCTGCAGCAACAGCAAATTAAAGGGGAAGAAACTTCCTCTGTGTGTAAATGTTGCTGCCGATTGAGATCTGTAATACCATGCTTTATATTTACACCCTGGGCCTATACTGGTGCTGCACACAAATCACCTTATTATATATATGACAGTTGGTGCTGGTGCCCCAGGGCTGAGGGGTTGGGAGAAGGTGACACTTTGGCAAAGGAATCAGTAAATACAGCCAGTGCCCCAGGGGTGTTTTTACTTTCCTTATTGGCATCTGTTGTACTACAACTCCCACGATCCCCTCTGCAGGCTCAGCACAAAGCTCAGCAGTGTTCGTGGCTGTATAAACCTGGGGTCAGTCTGGATGTGACAGTTGTTTTTGTTTTACAGAAAGGGCCTATCCCAGTCAGCGCTGCCATACAGACGCAGTGTCCCCACGGTGAGTTCATTTGCATGGGGGGAGGGGGGGCTGCTGTGGGGCAGTTGAGTGACAGTAGATCAGTGTGGGAGATGTTCCTTATGTATCAGATGTGCTGAACTAGTTCTCTCTGCTCCACATACAACTCCCCTGCTGGTGCCACACACTATACTGATATATATATATAGTGTACTATTATATCTACATCCCCTGTGTAACCTGTTGGTTCAGCTGCCTCCCAGGTGCACAAATATTACAGTTGAATTGTCCCAGCTGCTTCTAGTGGAGAGGCTACAGGTGGGAAATTGAATTTGCTTTTGCCCCTGGATATCACAGGGGAGCACATGGGGGGCTACTAATAAGTGCTCCCCAGTTGCTCCGCTCACAGTGATGACTGGTTTCCAATCATTCGCAGTTTCTACCTGAAAGCTTTGCTGCTGTTGGACTGTAACCTTCCTTGGATGTCTGAGTGAGTGAAGGTTTCTCTATAGGAGGCTGGGGGGCCCCATTATTATTATCGGGGTGCAGTTATACCCCAGGCATTGAGTTGGGGGAGCAGTTAGTAATAATATATAGATCCAGTGCAGCTCCTCATCAGTCCGTATGTGTGAGAATTAAACCCATATTGACTCCTTATCTCACAGTGGCTCAAACTCACATCTGACGATGTCAAGGAACAGATCTTCAAACTGGCCAAGAAGGGTCTGACTCCCTCCCAGATCGGTGAGTTCAGTGTTTGTCAACTTCCCCTTTAAAACATATCAACTAGCATTTGCTCTAAAACCATGTGACGCTCTTTGGGACAAGCACCTCCCCTTCCCTGTGGCCCTTATATAACAGTACAACTAAAGGGGAAATGTCCCTCCCCTGTGTGACATGACAGTTGGTTGGGGAGTGTGTAAAAGAAGTGAAGGTTCCCCACCCTTTCTGCACCTTAAACATGTGTCTTTAATGGGAGGACCTGGCCTTGTGTTCTCCCTGAGTGAGGGTCCTGGGTGGGGACAGCGGGGGGCAGCTCACAGTGATGACTGGTTTCCAATCATTCGCAGTTTCTACCAGAAAGCTTTGCTGCTGTTGGTCTGTAACCTTCCTTGGATGTCTGAGTGGAACCTGCCCCAGTGGGAAAGTACAACTTGTGCCCCTTAATTATCATTCTGACCCCCCTGTGCTTTAGTGACCCAGGACCTTCAGGTCGGGAGGGTTCAGCTGAACTGCACACAAATGTTGTGGGGCGGGTTTGATTCCACACAATCTAGCTGTGTCCTGTTCTGGTGGAGTCATTTATATATTTGGGCTTTCTGTGACATCAGAGAGGGGCGGGGTGTATAAATATAATGTACCTGTTGGGCTGACACATGAGTGCGGTGCTTCTGTCACAGGCGTCATCCTCCGAGACTCCCACGGTGTCGCACAAGTCCGTTTTGTGACTGGTAATAAAATCCTGAGAATCCTCAAGTCTAAGGCTCTGGCCCCTGATCTCCCCGAGGATCTGTATCACCTGATCAAGAAAGCCGTGGCTGTGCGCAAACACCTGGAGAGGAACAGGAAGGTAAGTGGCTCTTCTGAATATCATTCATCAACTACTGGAGCTGCTTGTAGAGAACTACATATATATATATATATCATACAGTGCATAATGTACCCCTACTGTGTCCTATATAGTCAATAAAGTACCCCCTCTTGTAAAATATAAGGATATTATAAGTCAGAGGAGTCCCGTGACCATATAAATTACAAGGCCAAAGGCTGATTGTTTTTATACAGGTCATGGAACTGCGAGGTAACTTCTAATATCCTTATATTTTACAACTGGGGGTACTTTATTCATTATAACACATCCACGTTTTAGTGAATCATGTGACAGAAATGACATCACTACTCACCATTTATAACTGACATCGATAGTCACCGTTTATAAGGATATCATTTTCAAGATAATCATGGCTTTTGTGTATATTATAAATCACAGAGCAGTAATGTGACCATATAAAAGCATAAGGACATAGGCTGCGTTATACAGGTCACATAACTATGAGGTGACTACTAATATCTACATAAATGTAAGTAAGGGGTATATTATACATTATAATCTACAGTTTGTGTAATTTTCATGTTTGTTGTACAAAATGCTACAGTTTTGTTTTGTGTTTACTTTTGTGTCTTCTAAACTTGTTTGTTCCCCCTGTGTGTGTTTACCTGATTTAATTTTGTTCCTTCAGTTTCCCTGTAGTCCCTTGTTTGTACCTTTATTTGTATTGCTTCAGTTTTGTTCAGCCTCATGTAATTGTACCTGCCATGGGAGTTGAGGAGTGAGACTGTGACAGAGAGTAGAGATGGAGGATGGGAGGGGGAGCAGAACATGAGGGGGAGAGGGGTGTTGAGTGGGACTTGCAATGGTGGGAGGGCGAGTGAGACCGAGGGGCATCATGGGAGGGTGGAGCGAAACGGTGACGCACTAAGGGCTCCCCAGTTGCTCAGCTCACAGTGATGACTGGTTTCCAATCATTCGCAGTTTCTACCAGAAAGCTTTGCTGCTGTTGGACTGTAACCTTCCTTGGATGTCTGAGTGAGTGAGGGGTTCTCTGTAGCAACTGGGGGGCCCCATTGTTACTGAGGTGCAGAGGCTCTGGGAGATACCCAATAAGCTCATACAAACTGTCATACACTGGATGAGTCACTTATTTGGTGAAGTTGCCAACTGAGCGAATCTTTCCCCCTTGACAGTCCCACCATAGGTGTGTGATGTTATGGGAATGAGGTTGTTTGGCCTTTAAAGGACCCGAATTGGCAGTTTAACTCTGCCTGTGTATGGTCTTCTTTATGCCTGTTCTGTGCCCTAAACCCACTGGTCTCTGCAATTACAGATCACAGGTCCAGTCATTAAAGGAACAGTTCAATATAAAAATAAAACCTGGGTAAATACATAGACTGTGCAAAATAAAAAATGTACCTAATATAATTAGTTAGGCAAAAATGTAATGTATAAAGGCTGGAGTGACTGGATGTGTAACATAATAGCCAGAACTCTACTTCCTGCTTTTCAGCTCTCGCTTTCCACTGATTGGTTACCAGGCAGTAACCATTCAGAGACTTGAGGGGAGGCCACATGGGTCATAACTGTTGCTTTTAAATCTGAGCTGAATGCTGAGGATCAATTACAAACTCACTGAACAGTTATGTCCCATGTGGCCCCCCTTATAGTCACTGACTAACTCAGAGTTAGAGAGCTGAAAAGCAGGAAGTAGAGTTCTGGCTATTATGTTACACATCCACTCACTCCAGCCTTTATGCATTACATTTTTGCCTCACTAACTATATTAGATACATTTACCCAGTTTTCATTTGTACACTGAACTGTCCCTTTAAGTTGAGAGGTTTTGTCTGTACCCCATTCTGCTCACTGAGTAGGAGCCACACTGTAGGGGACGTTTGTATTGATTCTGTATCTCATGGGCTGTAAGTTGCCCTGAGCAGGGTGTTTGTGTATAGAGAACTAAATAGATGCAGAAATACATGTACAAATATAAGGGAAATTGCTGGAGCAGAGAGAAGCTCCTATACATGTAACTTGCAGGCACCTCACTAATAAGTAGATGGGGGGTATCTGTAAACACATTGGGTTTTATATAGTTTGTGTGTATGAGGGGGGGGGCAGTTGTAGATGTTGCATTGAGTTCCCTGTTGTTCCCTCATAGGATAAAGATGCCAAGTTCCGTCTGATTCTCATTGAGAGCAGAATCCACCGTCTGGCTCGTTACTACAAGACCAGGAGAGTCCTCCCTCCCAACTGGAAGTAGTAAGTGTCACTTTGCCTCTCTCTGCCACATGTCAGGGGAACCATTGGGTTTATAGGGGTGTCTGTTTCTAGAAGGATCAGGTACAACATTGGGCAGACGTGATGCTGGTGAGGTGCAGGTCACTTTATCATCACATTGTGTGTTTATAGTACAGTACATATTGGGGAGGGGGTTAGTAGAGTCTATTGGATTCCTATATCAGAGGCAGCACTGAGCAGCTATTGGGATGTACAAGGGAGTGGGTAGAAAACTAATGTTTTTCTTTTCTTTCCAGCGAGTCCTCCACAGCCTCCGCTCTGGTCGCATAAACTCCTCCAACTGAACAGAATAAATTCTCTTCTGTAAATCCCACTGCATTCTCTGATTTCTGATTTGTTGGCTTTAGTGTGTGTGTGTGTGTGTGGGGGGGGGGGGGGGGGGGCGGGCAAAGGTCTGTGACTGTATATACTTATAGGTAATCATGTGACTGTATATACTTATAGGTGATCATGTGACTGCATATACAGTGTATTGAGATGAATGTATCAGGTGGGTGGTACCAAGATGGAGCAATAGGGTGACTGTGGGTAATTTACAGATGTCCCTTTGATGCCAAAATGTGTGCAATCTCTGCACTGATGCACCTCCATGTGTCAGGCCTGTACCCCCAGACATCACAGGCTTAAAGGGCCTGTAGGGCCCTATTTATTACTTACTGTGGTGCAACCTCTCAATATATCATTTATTTTACTATTTTTGTGGGTGAAAGTCCATGGAGGGGGTGGGGTTAGTAGCAGCACAAAAGCATTATTTTTTTTATTTTATTTTTTACACAAGGGTTGGAGAGAAACAGGAATACTGGGATTAGGGCTGTGCTGAGTAGAAAGACAAATGGGAATGAGGAAAAGGGATGAAGGGGCAGAAAGCAAAGTGGAAAGCGTGAAGAGGGGTGGGAGGAACATAAGGGTGGCCATTTATGTACAGGTGTAATTTTTAGGCCATGGCACCTCACTGATATTGGGCAATTTAAACTGAAACAGCTCAGAGTGAGATCAGTCTTTGTAGAAATCACAAGTGTGTGTGTGTGTGTGTGGGGGGGATACAAAGTCTGGATTCAGGGAACAGAGGCTGGAGTTTTACTTAAAGATACAGTGTTACGTTCCTGTCCCATGAGCTCAAGGTGAATAAGCCCCAAAGGTTGGGATATGAGATGAACAGACCCCAGAGCTCAGACTGGGACAAGAGGCCCCCCCCCAGCCGCCTTATACTATTATGGGCGCAGCACAGGGATTGCTCAGAAAACAGTTTGTGACTGAATCTCTCCAATCCTGTTTCCTATGCCAAGTTCTGACCTAAGCTGCACATCTGCAAAGATCCATTGTACAATGAGCAGAACCACTGGATCAGCGTGAAACTCTCTGGTACAGTTACATGTGCACCAGTCCCACTTCTAATGACTTTGGGGTACATAGTCAATGTGATTGAGGTTCTGGCAAATGAATATGAGCCCAAAGAAATAATGGTAATAGAAACAGCCCAGAATGGGAAGATCTAATTCAGCCAGACCTAAGGGAATATGGAGCAGAACTAGTACTGAGATCCAGCCCAGGGAACATTACCGACCCCAGTCTCTTTCCAGGTTGTACAAGGAACCTCTGACATGCCAGAGCCGCACAATAGGGACTCAACAGCGACACAGACTGTAATGGTATTGTGGGTAGAGGAAGAGTTTCTGATATATACCTGGTTCTGTGGGACTTAATGGGCAGGCGTAAATGTAAAAACACTCTCTCCTATTGGACAGTTGTGTGTGACAAGGACCATAAAGGGGTTGTTTGCCTTTAAATTAACTGTTCGTATGCTGCAGAGAGGGATATTCTGAGACAATTTGCAATTGGTTTTATTATATGTGGTTTTTGACCAGCAATGACATGGGGTGGGGGTGTTGGGTTCCTTTCAGGGGAGAACACTGGCAAGTGCTCATCTGACTGACAGGAACAGGGGCTAATGGTCTTTAAGGTTGGGTAACAAGAAGAAGCAGAACACAGGCAGGGGGTCCAGGTAAGGAATTTGGGGGTTCCATTGGCCACTAGATGGCAGCAATCACCCCCTTCAGCCCAAAATACAAGTTTATACTGAGATTTACTGTTTGCAAGAGCTGACATTCTGACCAGGGATAATTGAAATGGTACAAATTGGAACACGTGACACTGACATTTAAATCCCGTGTGACACCCAATAAAGACCAGAACTGGAGTATCTGAACTACTGGAGAATGGGGCAGACACAGGCCAGGCACCATTGTAACGGTGCGATTATTTCACCCCCAACCCCTGATTCATTTCCCCTTTACTGTAACAATCCAACCTGCTGCTGTTCCTCCTTCTGACACCAGGGGGCCATTGCTTGTAAGGACAGGGGCAAATAAATGTCCAAAAGCCCTAGAAGCTGTTGCTCAGTATACATATACACTATATATAGCACCAATAGGTTCCACAGCGCTGTACCATAAACAGGCACAACATGAAACATGAGGATCACAAGAGCTTACAATCTAAAGACTTGGGATACAGATGCCAGAATCATGGATTATGCTTTATGGGATGCTGACTTGAATCCAGGGGTGTCAGACAGATCTCCCACTGAGTATCAGAAAATTTGGAGGGGGGGGAAGGCTGATAGGGAGTAGAATGGGGCGGGGTTACAGAGACAGGGAGGAGCTTGAGAGAAATGTGACAGGAATGAGAAGCGAAAGTTGGCAAATTGACTCTAGTCTCCCTGGTAACAGGACAGTAAACGGGCTGAGAGTTGGGAGCAGTATACGTATGGGGTTAAATGGCATATATATATATATATATATATATATATATATATATATATATTTACAGATCGGATCCAACAGCGGGAACCTCTTCCAGCAGGGGCAGCGCCATTATTGTGTATTTGCCCCAGGGGTGTAACACAGGGGGCAGATCAGTAGTAAATACACTCACTCACTGATACACATTCTATAAAGTCTGTTGATTTTAGCAAAAGCCCCCAGTGCAATAAATGATCAGCCGGGGGGGGGGTCAGTAGCTCAGTAGGTGGGACTGGCAGGTAGGGAACTAAAGAGAAGTGCAAGCTCTGGGGGATCTGATGTTAGAATTCCAGTGGAATATCTGAGGCTCAGCCAGGAATTCTCACAGCCTGGGGGGTGAGCTCTGTGCCAAGGTCGGGCCTGTGACTGTTCTATTGGCAAAACCACTCCCCAAATCTCACCTGAACATTAACCCTTCACACACAGGACCCAATTCTGAAAAATTCGTTCAGTTTTCCTCTACTTTTATTGATCATATTATTTGTTTGTTTTTTATCACCAACATTTATTTCCTACTTTCCCTCTTTATCAGCGTTCAGCCATTTCCCACCTTAACCCCTTTAACAAGCAGACTGGAACAGAATGTACAAAGCAATTTAAGGATAGGTTGGTAACGTGACAAATTAATGGGTGTAACTATGAGTAACATAATTAGATAAACAGGTAATTAATTAAGCAAGTGCATAAACCGATACAAAATAATTAAAGTTGATGAAAGTTAATAGAAGAAATCATTAACAAAAAAAGAAAAACAATGGAAAAGATTAATAAAAAGGCCATACGCATCAATTAAATATGTGAAGGAGTGAAAGTGTCCAAATAATCCAAGTGTCCTTAGAAAAAATCCATTGGAAAAATTGTCCATAACGGGAAAGGGATCCTGTCATCAGAAAATGTTTTTTTTTCAAAACGCATCAGTTAATAGTGCTGCTCCAGCAGAATTCTGCACTGAAATCCATTTCTCAAAAGAGCAAACAGATTTTTTTATAGTCAATTTTGAAATCTTACATGGGACTAGACATATTGTCAATTTCCCAGCTGCCCCCAGTCATGTGACTTGTGCACTTTAGGAGAGAAATGCTTTCTGGCAGGCTGCTGTTTTTCCTTCTCAATGTAACTGAATATGTCTCAGTGGGACCTGGATTTTACTATTGAGTGTTGTTCTTAGATCTACCAGGCAGCTGTTATCTTGTGTTAGGGAGCTGCTATCTGGTTACCTTCCCATTGTTCTTTTGTTTGGCTGCTGGGGGGGGGGAAAGGGAGGGGGTGATATCAGTCCAACTTGCAGTACAGCCGTAAAGAGTGATTGAAGTTTATCAGAGCACAAGTCACATGACCAGGGGCAGCTGGGAAATTGACAATATGTCTAGCCCCATGTCAGATTTCAAAATTAAATATAAAAAAAATCTGTTTGCTCTTTTGAGAAATGGATTTCAGCGCAGAATTCTGCTGGAGCAGCACTATTAACTGATTCATTTTGAAAAATGTTTTTTTCCCATGACAGTATCCCTTTAACGTTTGTTATTCATAAGATCCATAAATAGTCCAAAAATGTAAAACATCCAGGAAAAAGACGACAAAGTATCACATTAGTCTATGGAAAACATACAGCAGTCTAGCATGTTACAATGTATCAATTAATATTAATTATATAATTAATATCAATTGATGAATTCAATTAATATAATTAATATCAATGTAACAATTAATATTCAAGAGGAAACAAGTTAACGAGCTTACCCTATGTGGGAGAGAAAAAACTGTCCCGGAAGCCAATCCGGCAAAACTGTTTATGTAATAAGAAAAGCACAAGATTTAGTAACTTGTACATATTTACAGAAAGGCGGCCATATTGAAATCTTCACTTAACCCTTTCGGGTGACGTGACTGCATCAACCAGATCCCATAACATTCTCGTTGTAATAGATTTTTTCAATGCCTGGTTTAAAAATCACTTTCTCCAAAATCTGCCATCTCAGTTGTGATACATGAGGCCCATGTTCAAAAAAGTGATTTTTAAACCAGGCATAAATATAAACAAGGTCACCCCCATTTTAGCTGAAATACAGAGACGGGGCCCCCGGGAGTCGCCAGAGAGGAGCCACAGAAGCTGCTGAGGAACCATTGGGCAGTGAGAGTGGGGGAGGGGTGGGGGTGCACCAATCAGATGATTCAAACTTACTTGTGATTTAAAGGGCAAGTGTTATTCTCCCTGTGTGTGTCACAGAAATAGTAAGAGATGAAGGTGGATTTGTTTTGCTTGGTCTGTATGGAGGTGCTACTGGATCAGTCTGCAGATTCAGACTCCTCTAACTCTCCATTATCTCAAGTACCTTCTGCCTAATCGGGGGTCATTTATACAGAATCTCATAATGGACTAGAACACTGGCTTAAAGTGAATATTCCGTTTTACTGAGCACGGAAGCTGCCATAATGCCCTTCACATGTAAAGCCGGGAGTTACCAGCAGATGGAGACAACAAACTGCAAACCAGTCACTGGAGTAGGGGGTTACAACATTAGGGATAAGGAGCTGCTAATTACTGCAGACAATGAGGTTTGCTGATGATGAGATTTCATACAATCAGTCACGCGTGCAGCTTGTAAGTCCAGGGAGGAGAGGGTTAAAGACGAGCGTTAGTAAATAGTAGATCAGGATGCAGCTTGTAACTCCAGGGAGGAGAGGGTTAAAGGCAAGCGTTAGTAAATAGTAGATCAGGGTGCAGCTTGTAACTCCAGGGAGGAGAGGGTTAAAGGCAAGCGTTAGTAAATAGTAGATCAGGGTGCAGCTTGTAACTCCTGGGAGGAGAGGGTTAAAGGCGAGTGTTAGTAAATAGTAGATCAGGGTGCAGCTTGTAAGTCCAGTGAGGAGAGGGTTAAAGGCGAGTGTTAGTAAATAGTAGATTGGGGTGCAGCTTGTAAGTCCAGGGAGGAGAGGGTTAAAGGGGAGTGTTAGTAAATAGTAGATTGTGGTGCAGCTTGTAAGTCCAGGGAGGAGAGGGTTAAAGGGGGAGTGTGAGTAAATAGTAGATTGGGGTGCAGCTTGTAAGTCCAGGGCGGGGGTTAAAGGGGAGTGCGAGTAAATAGTAGATTGGGGTGCAGCTTGTAAGTCCAGGGAGGGGGTTAAAGGGGAGTGTGAGTAAATAGTAGATTGGGGTGCAGCTTGTAATCCAGGGAGGAGAGGGTTAAAGGAGAGTGTTAGTAAATAGTAGATTGGGGTGCAGCGTGGGGACAGTGAGTTGGTGCAAGAGAATCAGATGTGATTGTACAAGCACCCCACACACAGAGGAATGTTATATAAATAACCCATTGTCCCCAGGATCTGTTCTATGACAAGGGCCACATTCTGTTCATGAGCCCACGGGGCCACACAAGGCACAGATACATGGAGTTAAATGGGATTTATCATCCACACATGAGCCAACTCAGCAGATTATTGGCCAGTGAACAGAATCACAGGCCCCTCCAACCGGCAGCAGCTCAGCATCAGTCAGGCTGGAAATAGCCACCAGGGAGGGGCCACTTTAGGGCCACAGATAAGGTCCATGTCCAACAGGTCTGCACAGGCTGCAATGTGATCTGATTGTCAGCCTTGGGGCCAAAAGATGGGATCAGCTTGGAATGCCCCAGCCGAGCTCAGCATGTAGGGGCAGATACACAGCAGTGCACATCACTGGGGGCAATATGGGGGTCCTCTGTTGAGGAAGCTGATTGGCTCTTGTCCTGGGCCACCTCAACTGTCACTCACAGCACCATGTGACCCTCATACCATGACATTTATTCACTTGGGATTAAGGGGAAGTTCACCGTTAACTTTTAGTAGTTTATAGAATGGCCAATTCTAAGCAACTTTTCAATTCATTTTTTATCAGCACCCTCCCAACATGCAGGAATCTCCCCGAAACAGAAAGCCCCCCCCATGTCACACTGACAGAATTGCCCCTAATCGTAGCCAATTGCCCAGCAGATGGGGAGCAAGATCTCTTCCTTAGAGACAAATGTCTCCCTGGATTTTTTAGGGGGTTCCAGCCAATGAATAGAGAGGTGGGTGGGGCCGAAGCAGTTGGGTATATTTGCCCCATGGGAGGGGGGGGGGACAGCTGGTTCCCCTTATGAATGTAGCGAAGGGAACATTATATTGGGCTCCCCCTGATTTATGGAATCATTTGGCACTGCACTGATGCCAATAAAATGAATAAATCAGGGTGAGGATGTCTCAGATTTATGACAAGGGAGTTTCCCTCCATACAAATCTGCTTTACACTGAGCTGCCACTTTAAGCTCTAATTAAAGGGATTAGGGCAGAGGATTTGGGAGTTTGTACAGTGGCCTCAGGGCAGAGGTGAGTGGAGCCTTTAACTCCTTCAATGCCTCCCTACAGACATTCAACCTGCTCTCTGCACCCCTACGCCATTCACCCCAAGAGAGGGCCCAGTTAGGGGCAATAAGGAGGAATGGTAATGAAGTACATAATAGTGGGATAAAGTGCAGTTACACAGACAAGAGATCAGGAGTATAATGTGCCCCTGGCTCTCCGCTTACACCCCCCCCCATATCACCATGGAAACCCCATGTATTATACATATACCTAATTATTCCCAATACCTATTCATTACAGTCGCACTGTACCACCAAGTCACTGATACAATTGTATCAAGAGAAGCTTCAACTTCATCACCTGCTGTTATTATTATTTCGTATTTATTAAGTGCCAACATATTCTGTAGTGCTGTACAATTAATCAGCATAGGAAGGGGTTCTTTACTGTAAGGACAGTCAGGTTATGGGATTCCCTACCAAGAGAGGGGAATGAGTGATTCATTGGTGGGGAGGAAAGGAGATCTCACCATCAGCATAGGAAGGGGTTCTTTACTGTAAGGGCAGTCAGGTTATGGGATTCCCTACCAAGAGAGGGGGAATGAGTGATTCATTGGTGGGGAGGAAAGGAGATCTCACCATCAGCATAGGAAGGGGTTCTTTACTGTATGGGCAGTCAGGTTATGGGATTCCCTATCAAGAGAGGGGAATGAGTGATTCATTGGTGGGGAGGAAAGGAGATCTCACCATCAGCATAGGAAGGGGTTCTTTACTGTAAGGACAGTCAGGTTATGGGATTCCCTACCAAGAGAGGGGGAATGAGTGATTCATTGGTGGGGAGGAAAGAAGATCTCACCATCAGCATAGGAAGGGGTTCTTTACTGTAAGGACAGTCAGGTTATGGGATTCCCTACCAAGAGAGGGGGAATGAGTGATTCATTGGTGGGGAGGAAAGGAGATCTCACCATCAGTATAGGAAGGGGTTCTTTACTGTAAGGACAGTCAGGTTATGGGATTCCCTACCAAGAGAGGGGGAATGAGTGATTTCAGAATGACTGTGGCCCCCGTGCTACTCAGCAGAGTTAGGGGTCGGGGAAGACATGGGCCAGGGGTGCAGACTTATTGCTCTTGTAGAGGGGGTGCATATTTGGGGAGACTCCAGAGAGTAGAGGAGGTTGTTACACAGTGAGTGCTGATAAAACAGATGTTAATGAGAGAGGGCAGGGACCCAGGTTTGGGGGTGACAGGGGGAATAACGGATCCCCCCTCCCCTTGATTAAAGGGTAAGTAACAGCTTTTATTTCTGTATGTGCTGATAAAGAGAGGGGGACTTACCCAGATTCAGTCAGTGTGACATCAGCAGGGGGCGCTGTTCTATTGATTCCAATGGCCTGAGTGTGTGAGACAGGTGAGAGGTCTATTCTCTATATACAACTCCATACTCTTCTGCCTCTGTCTGTAATATCCTTGTGTGTCCAGGGACTCCTGCAACAAATGGCCTACTGAGTGTAGCACCCATAGAATGACCTACTGAGTGTAGCAGCCATAGAATGACCTACTGAGTGTAGCAGCCATAGAATGGCCTACTGAGTGTAGCAGCCATAGAATACCAAAGAAGTAGAGCAGCCAATAGCAACTTTCATTGCAAAACTGTAGCACCCCATGCCCAGATCCTCTCAGCAGATAAGCTCAGCCCTGGGGCACACGAGCATCACTAACATGTTACACATTTAATTACTAATTAATGCCTCAGTGTCATTTCATTGGCTCATTAACTCTCACTTTAAACCAGGGATTCTCAGCCTGTGGGACTTCCTGGTACTGAACTACAACTCCCAGAATTCAGCACAAGGGCTGCAAAATAGATTAATAGAGAAATTAATCCTGATTGTGATGCCTGGGGGGCCCATTCCTTGTTACAGCCAGGGTTCAAATCCCCCTAGCAACCATGCACTAATATGAATAAGTGACTGGAATAGGAATAGGAGAGACCTGTATAGAAAGAGGAGGAATAAAAAGTAACAATAACAATACATTTGTAGCCTCACAGAGCATTTGTTTTTTTAGATGGGGTCAGTGACCCCCATTTGAAAGCTGGAAAGAGTCAGAAAAAGGAAAATCATAAAAAAAAACGAAGACTAATGGAAAAGTTGCTTAGAATGAGCCAGTGTATAAGAGACTAAAGCGATGTAGCAGTTTAAAAGAAAGTGTCTTGGGAATTGTGCAAGGGAAGAATTGTTGTGAGAGGCAGGGCCGGATTTACATAGAGGGCGCCCCTAGGCCCACTGAATTTGTCGCCCCTGTCCCTTCCCCTTTATTCGTGCAAATTTTCATCATCAATGGGGAAATTTGAAAAATTATTGTATCTCCACTGCATTCCCAGTGTTTTTGAACCAATGTGGGTGTGGTTGGGCAGCAAGCCGCCCCCCTAAAATCCTGCCACCCTAGGCCCGGGCCTAGGTGGCCTTTCCACAAATCCGGGCCTGGTGAGAGGGAATTGTGAGAGGGAATTGTTGTGCGAGGGAATTGTTGTGAGAGGGAATTGTGTGTGAGGGAATTGTGTGTGAGAGGGAATTGTTGTGAGAGGGAATTGTTGTGCGAGGGAATTGTTGTGAGAGGGAATTGTGTGAGGGAATTATTGTGAGAGGGAATTGTTGTGAGAGGGAATTGTTGTGCCAGGGAATTGTGTGAGGGAATTATTGTGAGAGGGAATTGTTGTGAGAGGGAATTGTGTGAGGGAATTGTTGTGCGAGGGAATTGTTGTGCGAGGGAATTGTGTGTGAGGGAATTGTGTGTGAGAGGGAATTGTGTGAGGGAATTATTGTGAGAGGGAATTGTGTGAGGGAATTGTTGTGAGAGGGAATTGTTGTGAGAGGGAATTGTTGTGCGAGGGAATTGTGTGAGGGAATTGTGTGAGGGAATTGTTGTGTGAGGGAATTGTTGTGAGAGGGAATTATTGTGAGAGGGAATTGTTGTGCGAGGGAATTGTTGTGCGAGGGAATTGTGTGAGGGAATTGTTGTGTGAGGGCAGTGTCGGACTGGCCCACAGGGATACCAGGAAAACTCGCGGTGGGCCCAGGTGTCAGTGGACCTCTTGCTTCTAACCATTTGGCCTATTTCATGGTCATTCCCTATTTCTTTATGGTAAAAAAGAGGCTTAATCAAAGTATAGTAATAATAATGATAAAGTATAGTAAGTAGATATAGAAGACTAAGCGAATAAGAGGTTGACTTCAGAGAGGAGGAATAATAGTTTGGAAAGTGGGGCCACCATGTAAAGTTTTCTGGTGGGACCCTGGTATTCCAGTCCGACACTGTATGAGGGAATTATTTGAGGGAATTGTTGTGTGTGTGAGGGAATTATTTGAGGTAATTGTGTGTGTGAGGGAATTATTCGAGGGAATTGTTGTGTGTGTGAGGGAATTATTTGAGGGAATTGTTGTGTGTGTGAGGGAATTGTGTGCGAGGGAAGAGCAGAGAGACAAGTCCGGTGCGTGAGGAGAAATAAAACGTATAATGAGGGGCAGATATAAGAGACATTTGGGCTGTAAATGTAAACAACACATATAGATTATATATATATATTCTCTATATATAGATAAATGAGGAGGGAACAAGAGACTGAATTCTCTCCTCACTTTCTCTCGCGCCACAAACTTCGGAGACTTTGCTCCTTAGTCACGTGTCCGCGCTTCCCTCACACACAGTAACGTGCCCGCGCCCCATTCTCCTCTGCGGGACATTGGGAGCCTGTCGTGCACGCGCGGCGCGTTACAGACACTCGGAGTGAGCGAGAAAGAGAGAGCGGCTCGGGACTGCTGGCGGCGGCGGCGGGTGTTCTGGTGCGGAAATGGCGGAGGCAATGGCGGGAGGCGGGAGTTGTTTACCCGCGGGCTGCTCGTACGGAGTTTGCCGGGACG
This sequence comes from Xenopus petersii, assembly GCA_038501925.1. Classification (NCBI taxonomy): domain Eukaryota; kingdom Metazoa; phylum Chordata; class Amphibia; order Anura; family Pipidae; genus Xenopus; species Xenopus petersii. The sequence goes on along the minus strand of CM076678.1, from coordinate 1,036,330 downwards.
GGCGCGTCTTCTTTATTGAGTGAGTTCAGGGGTAGCAGCAGGTGGCTCGGGGGGACTTCTGTAACTTCTCTCTTACTCATTCCTACTCACTGACCCCCCGACCCCCCGACCCCCTCACTGACCCCCCGACCCCCTCACTGACCCCCCGACCCCCTCACTGACCCTCCGACCCCCTCACTAACCTTCCTACCCCCCTCACTGACCCTCTGTCTCTTCCACAGCGACCGGAGCCGCAGCACCAGCTGGTTACACCCCCGCACCGGAGAACCCGTCAACTCTGGTCACATGATCCGCTCAGGTACCGTAATACCCTCTATATATACCCCCTCCCCTGCTGCACGTCATCAGCCACCCCCCACACACTTCTACTGCCATCATGTCTATCTATATCTCTATATGTAACTCACCTACACACACCCCATATATATATATATATATATATATACACTCACCCCTGCATCTATTCCCCCCCCCCTGGGTCACATATATAGTGTTTGTACCCCCTACTGAAACTATAAGGACATTATAAGGTACTGAGCTCTTTAATGCAGGTCACACAACATCATGGTGATATACACTATCCTCATATATGAAAAAGGGGTCCATTATTTATTATTATTGACAGGAATTTATAAATACCCGTATATATCCCCCCAATGCTGTACAATTAATGGGTGTATGTATTAAACATAGAGATTTCCATAATAAAACCAGCAGATAATCAACACAAAGAGCTTACAGTTATTTATTATCATAAATACGTTTCAGAGAATCATTTGACAGAAACATCACCAAGCACTGATTATAACTAATGACATCACCAAGTTCTGATTATAACCAATGACATCACCAAGCACTCATTATAACTAATGACATCACCAAACACTCATTATAACCAATGACATCACTAAACACCGTTTATAAGAAGACAATTTGCAGGGTATTTATGCCTCTATTATTTATATATATATATATAGATATGTTTTACACAATAACCCTGAATAACCTTTAAAACATATCCTTATATGCACTGCTGTCATCAGTTATAATTGGTGCTTGGTGATGTCATTTCTGTCACATGACTCACAGAAGTATTATAGAAAATCCTATAATGAGCGGTGAAACATGAGAAGGTTTTGCTGCTATGCTTCTGGGAAGGTTCCCATTAGATGTTGGAACATTGTTGCAGGGAGTTGTTGCTGGGAGTTGCTTCTGTTCAGCCAAAAGCCGAGCTTGGAAGGCAGAATGAACAGAGAGGGGCAAATAAAGAACAAACATGTTAGACCTGTCTGTAATTGCTGCCACCCCACTAACCTGCCGCCATTTGTATTCCATGGAGGCAAAACCGGGGGTGGGAGGGGGCAAATAATCCAACAGCCCCAAGAGATAAACAGAATAAAGAGCAGAGTGAGGGGAGATGGGGGGAATGTCACGTCTGTGAGAAGCTAAAAGTTCATTCACATATAAACTTCCCCTTTATCTGTTACTCGTTTCTCTATATTCCATGCTGGGAAGGCGTCCGTCTTGTGTCATTCACCCACTCCTTTCCGACAAGAAACTTACTTAGAGTTTGTTTCCTAAATCTGCCTCAAGATTATCTGTCCAACACCCCCCCCCCGGCCAAACTAGGCTTTTGGGGGCATGCATTGCTGGTTCTGACTACATGTACCATTGAAACAGTTTAGCAATATTCAGCTCCTTTCCAGCCGAGACTCTTATCCCCACATGTTCTGTGATTCCTAGACGTGTGCAAGGCATGGTGGCCACATTGTTTTGCTGCTACATGTAGTCAGGACCAGCAGTGCAGGAAGTAGCAATCATAGTTTCATATATAGCGTGTGATTAATATATATTGGGAAGTTACGCTGGCTGTATTGCTGATACAGCCGGACATTTACAGTGAATTACAGTTCGTTTTCGCCAATTTCTCCCCGTAGGGCTGCAGCAGTGCAGTGCCAGATTTCGATCTACAGTCTGCCTGGCTGATGTATGGAATGTAATAATGTATTTAGCTGGAACACACTCAGTTTGCCTAATAAGCAATGCCATTAAAGGGGTTGGTCACCTTCCAAACACTTTCTTCAGTTCAGTTGTTTTTAGATTGTTCCCCAGAAATAAAGACTTTTTTCAGTTGCTTTCCATTTTTTACCATTCTCCCAAAATTTAACTGTAAAGTGTAATGTTCTTGTCTCTGGTGTTTGAGTCAGTGATCCAGGAACATCTGCACTGTTACAAGTTGCTACATTTAGTTGCTACAAATAGTTGATATATTTAGTTGCTACAAATAGTTGATACATTTAGTTGCTACAAATAGTTGATATATTTAGTTGCTACAAATAGTTGCTACATTTAGTTGCTACATTTAGTTGCTACAAATAGTTGATATATTTAGTTGCTACAATTAGTTGCTACAAATTGTTGATACATTTAGTTGCTACAATTAGTTGATCCATTTCTCAACTAATTGTAGCAACATAAATTTCATTAGTATAGAACGAAAGATAAATTAAACTTTTTTTTTTGTTCAGGTACAAATTAAACTTTTAAATCACTAAGGGGCCGATTCACTAAATTCGAGTGAAGGGTTCGAATTAAAAAAACTTCGAATTTCGAAGTTTTTTTGGGCTACTTCGACCATCGAATGGGCTATTTCGACCTTCGACTACGAAAATCGAACGTTTCGAACTAAAAATCGTTCGACTATTCGACCATTCGATAGTCGAAGTACTGTCTCTTTAAGAAAAACTTCGACCCCCTACTTCGGCAGCTAAAAGCTACCGAAGTGAATGTTAGCCTATGGGGAAGGTCCCCATAGGCTTGCCTGGGATTTTTTGATCGAAGGATTTTCCTTCGATCGTTGGATTAAAATCCTTTGATCGATCGATCGCAGGATTTGCGCTAAATCGTTCGACTTCGAATATCGATTTTAGTTCCTAGTCGAATATCCAGGGTTAATTAACCCTCGATATTCGACCCATAGTGAATCGGCCCCTTAGTCTTTATTAAGAAATAACTTACCGAAACTCCGCTTCAGAAAAGGCGATCTGGCGATCCATCGTGCGGCACTCGATTTCTCCTCCCTGCCTTCCTTATAGGAGAAATCGAGCGCCGCAAGATGGATCGCCAGTTCGCCTTTTCTGATTTAAAAGTTTCATTTGTCTTTGTGTTATTTTTCGTTCTATACTAACGAATTTAAAAAAAAAAATAATGTTACTTGGTCTTTTAAAGAGTCAGCTACCCCCCGCCCCATATCAGAGCTGCTTTAGAAGCTGAAAAATTAAACTTTACACTTTAATTTTAGTAACAAATAGAAAATAGAAAGTAATTGGAAAAGGTCTTTATTTTTGGTGAACTATCAAAAACCAACTGAACTGAAAAAAGTGCTTGAAGGTGACCAACCCCTTTGATAGATGTTATATAAAATTAGCTGATATATAGAATTAGCTGTTATATAGAACTAGCTCTTATAGAAAATTAACACTTATATAGAATTAGCTGTTATATAGAATTAGCTGATCTATATAATAAGCGGATATATAGAATTAGAAGAGATAAATGGCAACAAGTTGGTCTGACGTGTGCTGTCTTTGCTTCCATTCCAGATCTGCCCCGAGGGTGGGAAGAGGGTTTCACGGAGGAAGGAGGCAGTTACTTCATAGAGTGAGTACTGATACCCTGGTACTGCCTGGCATGATTCCTCTTTACTGGATGAAACTGGCGCCCAAGGCTTATAGCTGGCACAGGATGGCAGTTTTCCTATTGATTGCTTGTGCTTTGCTTGGGGTGAAATCATTTGCACTTATACATGTCTGTAACATGCCGATACATGGGCCCAAGGAAAGGGGCGTGTTGTGTTGCCTCTCTGTGGCCCCTGAGGGCCAACATTTGGGGTTAGGAGACTGCAGATTCTGAGCTGACAGTCTCTAGTTGCAGATGAAACCTCATAGGAATGGGTGAGAACACTCTGACATCCCTTGCCCACCCTTCTGGCTCCTGTAGTGACTCCCACGAGGTCTGATAATAATACTGTGCACTCCTGGGACCAGGCTCTGGGTTATTCTATTGGTTCCAGTCTGTGGGTCTCTTGTAATTACAGGTTAATAAATGCAGTGGTTCTATGAGCTGCAGGGACACACACGGGGCAGATTAACAGCAGGTTCTGTATGACTCCCAGATAAACTATTTGCCTTATGTGAGTGGGACGTGGGTCCCTGTGCTGTTTATATAACATTTGCATATTCGTGAATATTTTATCTCTAATTGCATTGCACATTTCTCTGTGCCATTTGGCAAATCCCTCTGTCTCTTTCCCTGTGAGATGTCTGGGTGTCACATAGAGAGCTCTGCATTGTGTCTGTGCTCTAATTAAACACAAATGTATGGAGAGCCGTCTCTTGAAAAGCCCAGTGTCTGTTCCAGCAATAAATGGCAGGTTAATGGGAACTTTAATTCACCTGAAAGCAAAGGAATGTGTGTAACTGAATCACCCAGTGACACAATTGTTATGTAAAGCCGTGTCCATTTCCCTGTGCCGGGAGTTATCAGCCGCACAGTCCCAATGCTTTTATTCTCCTATAGCAACTGTCAGCGTTATTTGCAGACCATTTCCTAGTGCCAGACATGTGCTGGGTCAGGAGAGGTGCCACTTGTTTGCTTTTGGGGCTTGTGGTTCTGTCACAAGGGAAAGGGCAGTGGCTTCGGAGCTGTTGTACTGGGTGTATCCAGATTGTGACTGCTCTGGGCTCAGCTTTCCCTTGCACGGACTTCTCTAAATGCCAAATAATTCCCCGGCCAAGTCCTGTCCTCTCAGCATAAAATAATTCATCTCTTATAGATTCACTTTTAATTAGAAAACCCCCACTGCATGATAAACCAGTCTACCAGTAAATCTATATTCTGATTGTACTAAAGGGGAAGTAACACTAATGTATCAGATACCTTAAATGCCTTTATTTCCTTTATCCAACAAAAAAACAAGTTTTTCTATTATGAATCTTGAGTCTAACTAAGTCTTAGATAGATAACTGTGGGCGAGGCAGGATTTGTCTGTATTTTATTGTAGGTGTAGAATATCACAGTGGGCTAATGAATAGGTGGGCTTCTAAGCGAATGCAGAGACCACCAGCTGACGTTAGAAAGCAAGGGAGAGGTGCTGAGCAGACACAGATCTGTGAATATTGATTTGGATCAGATGAAATGAGCTTGGAACTAACAGCAGCAATTGTGGCCCCGGGGCAAGTCAGGCTTTGCTGGAAATGTTCTTTTCCGGAGGAAAGTGGTTGTGCCAGTGCTTGTTTACTTACCCAGAGTCGCAATGAACAACCTGATTGTAACACTCAATGTCGGGTGGATTAATGAAATGGAACATTTATAAATAAATATATATAAATCTCCTGCAAATTGAGGGTATTAAAGCTCTCAGGAGTCCGGCTCTGATTTACTGCTTAAAGGCTGAGAGCTAATAATGGAAAAATCTCTCAATATATCTCTTACTCCTCTGCCAGAACTGTGCCATGGTGTACTTACCAGTCTTACCTGTGTCTAACTATATATATATATATCTACCTGTTAATGTCCACGCGTATGCACCTACCTGTATATACCTACCTGTATGTACCTACCTATATATATCCACCGGTATGTACCTACCTGTATATACCCACCGGTATGTACCCACCTGTACGTACCTACATATATAGCTAGTACCAGAAAGGAATAACTGATTTGTATGTAGAGTACTAACTTGTCCTTTATTTTATAGTCCTGTTGCTCTTCCCAATCGTATGGGGTGTTTCTGTGCCCATTAGTGTGCCCATTACTGTGCCCTGCTGCCAGTGAGTACATAGTGATATTAGTCCATGTTATCAGAGGCAGTGGGCAGACATGCTGAGAGTGCACATGGGTGCAGGGTGCTTGTTATTCCCAGTCACACAGCTCCCATACTGTGCCAGGCACTTAAATAGTTAATGTTTGGCCAATCAAATGGCACCAGCTTGTGTGTGTGTGTGACCTTTCTCCTGGGAGTGGAAACCCATAAACCTTCCTCGCTCTCTGCTCTCACGGCTTCTAGTGAGATTATCCCTTTGTAGTCGGCTCTTTAGATATCACCATCCAGGATCCAGGTTGTGTCCCCCAATATGATCATTTCTGTCTATTGATCCATAATGAGTCACTTGTCTGTGTCGCCCCTACACTCACTGAAAGCCGGGGATCGATGATGATGATGATCAGGTCATTACCTCTTCCTAATCTGCTTCATTAACGACTTTATTATAAGGGACCCAATCGACGCAGCTTCAGCTTTGTACTAGGCCTTAGGGCTAGGCAGGGGCACAAGAGGGTGATTATTGGGCAGGGGCACAATCAGGGGTGATTATTAGGCAGGGGCACAAGAGGGTGATTATTGGGCAGGAGCACAATCAGGGGTGATTATTGGGCAGGGGCACAATCAGGGGTGATTATTGGGCAGGGGCACAAGAGGGTGATTATTGGGCAGGGGCACAATCAGATGTGATTATTGGGCAGGGGCACAAGAGGGTGATTATTGGGCAGGGGCACAATCAGGGGTGATTATTGGACAGGGGCACAAGAGGGTGATTATTGGGCAGGGGCACAAGAGGGTGATTATTGGGCAGGGGCACAATCGGGGTGATTATTGGGCAGGGGCACAATCAGGGGTGATTATTGGGTAGGGGCACAAGAGGGTGATTATTGGACAGGGGCACAATCAGGGGTGATTATTGGGCAGGGGCACAATCAGGGGTGATTATTGGGCAGGGGCACAAGAGGGTGATTATTGGGCAGGGGCACAAGAGGGTGATTATTGGGCAGGGGCATAATCAGGGGTGATTATTGGACAGGGGCACAAGAGGGTGATTATTGGGCAGGGGCACAATCAGGGGTGATTATTGGGCAGGGGCACAATCAGGGGTGATTATTGGGCAGGGGCACAATCAGGGGTGATTATTGGGCAGGGGCACAAGAGGGTGATTATTGGGCAGGGGCACAAGCAGGGGTCATTATTGGGCAGGGGCACAAGAGGGTGATTATTCTAGATCTCGTCTCCCATGATGCACTGGGTGCACTGCTTGCCAACCTTGTGCCACAGGTGTTTGATGTTAGAACAGGGTGTCATGCAATAGTGTTGTGATTGGCCAGTGATCATTAATAGAATCACTAAATAAACAGGTGCAGTCACAACCCACATTGCAGCGTCCCAGTACTAGTTCCGCACCAAGGCCTAAGGGGGTGTCACAATTCATTTTGTTGTTGGGGCTGCACATCAAGGCAGATATCACTGATTGTAGTCTGGACAATTGCTTAGAATCACAATGTCTTTTTAGTGAGCAAGTTAATAGCTTTGTGTTTACTTCCCCTTTAAATCACAGCGGTTCTGCAGAGATAAAGGTATATGAGCAGTATAAAGTGATCAGATAGGAAGTGTGTGCTGCTTCTACATTGTATTTATACTTGGGATCATGATATAATGTATCGCTGCCTGTTTAACATGTAGAATCCGAGCACGCGTGTGTGTTATTAATCAGACCAATATTTTATCATGGATTTATTTCCCAGCATCCCAGCTGTGGGGTGTGTGTGTTATACAGAGATATTATTTGCAAATTGTTTCATTGAACTTTGGGGGTGAGTCCCTCCCCCTGTGGTTGTTGGGGTGCAGGAGGGCCCCAGCGCTGGGTGCAGTTGAATTATTAATGTTCCCTGTGCTTAAAAAGTAATTGAATAAAGATTACAGAGCTGCTGTGTAATTCCTTCACTTCCCATCAGGATGTCGGGATTAATTGCCCTAATTGCGACAACAGAGCAAAGCCTTCTCTGCGCCCAAACACTGCCGGTAGTACTGGGGGGCACTAAATATATATGGGGATTTACTTCTTGCTTATAGGATGCTTCTCCATTAATCCCTTTAACCCCAGGTTTATTCTGCCCCTGTCTGTGGAAGTGAGAGATTGACTACCCCATTAACCCCATCAATACCCTCAGATTCCCCAGCAGCCCGAGTGGCCAAACTGTGGGGCACATCAGTTTTATTGGGCAATGAGCTATGAATGAAGTGTTTTCGTTTGCTAACTCAAACACTGGCCCAATTACAGCGGCACCACTGAGAGGAATGTCCTGCACTGAGGCTTTAAAGGGAAACTGTGATGGGAAAAAAAATTTTTTTTTTCCAAAACACATCAGTTAATAGTGCTGCTTCAGCAGAATTCTGCACTGAAATCCATTTTTCAGAAGTGCAAACAGAGTTTTTATAATTAATGTGACATCGGGCTAGACATATTGTCAGTTTCCCAGCTGCCCCCAGTCATGTGACTTCTGCCTGCACTTTAGGATGGAACTGCTTTCTGGCAGGCTGTTGTTTCTCCTACTCAATGTAACTGAATGTGTCTCAGTGGGACCTGGATTTTACTATTGAGTGCTGTTCTTAGATCTACCAGGCAGCTGTTATCTTGTGTTAGGGAGCCGTTATCTGGTTACCTTCCCATTGTTCTGTTGTTTGGCTGCTGGGGGGGAAAAGGGGGGTGATACCACTCCAAGTTGCAGTACAGCAATAAAGAATGATTGAAGTTGATCAGAGCACAAGTCACATGACTTGGGGCAGCTGGGAAATTGACAATATGTCTAGCCCCATGTCAGATTTCAAAATTGAATATAAAAAAATCTGTTTGCTCTTTTGAGAAATGGATTTCAGTGCAGAATTCTGCTGGAGCAGCACTATTAACTGATGACAGTATCCCTTTAATAGTGCTGCTTCAGCAGAATTCTGCACTGAAATCCATTTCTCAAAAGTGCAAACAGAGTTTTTATAATTAATCTGACATGGGGCTAGACATATTGTCAGTTTCCCAGCTGCCCCCAGTCATGTGACTTGTGCTCTGATAAACCTCAGTCTCTCTTTACTGCTGTACTGCATCCCATCCCCCCCAGTAGCCTAACAACATAACAATGGGAAGGTAACCAGATAGCAGCTCCCTAACACAAGATAGCAGCTGCCTGGTAGATCTAAGAACAGCACTCAATAGTAAAATCCAGGTCCCACTGAGACACATTCAGTTACTGTACATTGAGTATGAGAAACAACAGGCTGCCAGAAAGCAGTTCCATCCTAAAGTGCTGGCTCTTTCTGAAATCACATGACCAGGCAAAATGAGCTGAGATGCACCTACACACCAATATTACAACTAAATACACTTGCTGGTTCAGGAATGACATTTTATATTGTACAGTCAATTATTTGCAGTGTAAAAAATCATGACAGAAACCCTTTAAACATGGAGGTGTAGGTAAGTACAAAACCAACCCACTTGTCTCCGCCCATGTACTAGGACTCACCTGTTGACACACCTAGGTCTTAGTACCCCACACGTATGTTTCGTAGGCACGCTTGCCCTTTGCTCTTCCTCATTTCCATTCATAGCACATGAGCGTGTCCTCACCTGGTTGCACAGACAACTCCTGTCTCGCTCTGTCACCCTTACACTTACCTGACACAATGACACCTGTATAAACTGTCACTGGGCTGACACCTCCACCTGCACCTGCCTGTCATCTTCATTGGACTGGATCTCCAGGTTCTGTATGGGTTACTGCATGTGTCATTGCACTACAGGAGAGCACTGGAGCTCTGTTCTGTCCAACTAATAGAGGGGTGTTTGCATAGGAAGCATATGGATACCCAGATACCCAACTTGTCCATCATTTATGGACCTGTGTTAGGCATATGATAGAGATGGGTGGCTGTGCATGGGTACCTGCCTACTTGGGTTACCTCCCCTAAGTCACATTATCATTCGTGAGGCATCGCAGGATGATTTATTCATTCACTGGCACTGACATTATATCTGCATTACAGCAAGCGGGACAGTTTCCCTGTGATCCAGGCAACGACCAGGAAATCACTAACTGTCTGCGGCGAGATCAGTCATCTTCATTTAGCCCAGATTGGCTACTGACGGATCCGTAGACAACGAGGGGCGCAGAGATGGCTAATTAGGTTGGATATGCAGTAAATTCTCAGTCTCAGGGGTGCAAAGAATACAAGATATATAATTAAATATATCTCTGGAGTGACAGGTAACAGACACTGTTATGTTGCCAATCTGGCTTCCCAATCACAATAGCCCGGGGCACTATCCTCACTGTATGTGGCACACTCCCAGCCTGTCCTTTGTTTAACTGGGCAAATAAAAACCTCTTTGTTCCCCTCAAGCTGGACTCATAGATAAGAAAGGGGGGTTATCACTCACCTAACACCCCTTCATCCAATCAAACATGAGTTACATGAGGGAGGGGGGCAATACACATAGACAGGCCAATAAATGCCCCCTCCAGACATCATTGGCAGCTTATTGCCCCATGGGAGGTCTTGCCCGATGGCTTTGTGGCTGGAAATGCGGAGACATCTGTGAGTGTAACCTAAACCCTACTGATGAATTGAGCAGCCCTCGTTACACTATTTAATTAAATCTATTGCTATTATTATTATTGCTTCTATCGTTTCAGCTGAAATTGTACATTTAGTGCAAAGGGACCCTGATTTACACGCGTGTGCGCCGGGAGCTGCTGACATTTAACATCAGACGAGTGACGGTTGCTAGGGAAGCTGATGCATTTGAGCGGAGCGTCCCTCGCTGGGGTACTTTCTGCGCCTCTCAATCATTTTAATTAGGATTAACCATCTGCTCGGCTCTCAATCTGACCGGTATATTTAGCTGCGGAACAACATGTTCTGATCAGTTCTGTCTTCATTCTCACAACCTGCAGTAGATTCTCTCATGAGCCTAAGTTTTAGGGTTTATTGTGTCCTTTAGGGGAGCAGCGAGTCCATTCAATTTCCATTTGGGCTGAACACTGAAATGAGCCTGGACCCTAATTTGCATATTAAAATGTAAGCAATTTACGGTTGTCCAACAAAGGTGTGGTTCACCTTGAGTTAACTTTTACTATTTTATACAGCGACCGATTCTAAGCACCTTTTCAATTGGTCTTCAGTTTTTTTAAAAAATAATTTGCCTTCTTCTTCAGACTCTTTCCAGCTTTCAAATGGGGTTCACTGACCCCATCTAAAAAAACAAATGTTCTGTAAGGCTACAAATATGTTATTACTACTTTTTATTACTCATCTGTCTAGTCTGGCCTCTCCTATTCATATTCCACGATTGCTAGGATAATTTCAACCCCAGCAACCAGATAGCTGAAATTGCAAACTGGAGAGCTGCCGAATAAAAAGCTAAATAACTCAAAAACCACACATAATAAAAAATGAAGACCAATTGCAAATATCACTCTCTACGTCATACTAAAAGTTCATTTAAAAGTGAGCAATCCCAATGGAAAATTGTAATTAAAATTAAGTCAGTTAAAATTATCATTAATTCTGGACCAGTTTTTGGGGGATAATTCTGAGTTTGAGGGTCTGCTTTAGGCTTAGGAACCCAACTTCTGCCTCGGAGGGGGAATGATTTAGGTGTAAAAACAAAACGGTGATCCATCTGCTGTATTTATTTCAAGAAAACAAAGGCGGAAAGTGTTGTTTTTAGCAGAAGGGAAGGAGACAAAGCTTTGGGTTGGGTGTCTGTATGTATAGTAGGTACATATGTATCACTATTTAAAAATAGAGCCGCCTCGTTAGCACACTAATTGGGCAGTATATAGAGCTCGCCAGGAAGTGGGGGATTGGATCCCCCAGAATCTTCCCATTGCCGTTCCCTTGGACCTGGAGTTGCCATAGCGAGTGCCAGATATGGGTCAGTATTTGTTATTGGCCCATGAGCTTATAGTCAATATCCTGAGGGACAGAGGCAGTGTTACTGCTATTTATAACCAATTTATTTTATTTACGTTCCTCTCTCAGCAGCGTTGCGGTTTAGCGTTTACACTGCAGTCTGGTTGCTATGGTGAGTGATGCACGCCCAGCAGGCTGTTGTTTGAGAGTCAGGATGGGCCCCGGGGCCACAGTTTCTGGCAGCAGGTAGTACAGGTTAGTGAGAGGCTCTACTGGATTAACAACAAATAAACACAAGTCTATTGTCACTGAGATGTGATTTACCTAAAATATATTCATTTAAAGGGGAACTCTACCCTTTACTGTGCCGTTAAGCATTAATACCCCCTCTGCTACTTGCCCCTCACACCTAAATTGGGGAGGAATGAGACTATTCCAAGCAAGAGAGCTGCTCTAGAAGTGTGTGGGTAGGGTTGCCACTTTTTTTTTAAATAAATACCGGCCTTCCTATATTTTTTTTCCTTATTGATAAAATTGGGATCAAGTTTAATTTAAGGAAAATACCGGGCAGGTGGCAAACCTATGTGTGGAGCAGCACAAAACTGGCACGGGTGGGTCAGACAATTTACCTTTTTGGTAGGGGTGTAACTACAAAGGAAGCAGGGGGTGCCAGGAGTATAAGGGGCCGAGAAAGGCCAAAATGAATGAGCAACTTTCATATAACTTGATACAATAGGTCAACTTACCAATGTTTTGGGGCCCCAAATTGAATTTGCTGTGGGGCCCATTAACATCTAGTTACACCATTGGGGGCAAGAGAGTCCAGACTGGAGTAGTCAGAAGACTCTTCAAGAGGTATTTGCCCAGTGCCCCCTTTGTTTTGCCCTAGGCAGGTGTCTTTTCTGCCTCCCCAAGTACAATGCCCCCCATTCATTTACATGCACTTGTGCCCAGAGATGGGTGGGTCAGGGGCACATATAGGTAACAGCATGGGGGGGGGTCACACTGGGTCTGGGTTAGAAGAAGACAATGGGTAAATATCATCAGTGGGGCTCATTTATTAACACTGAGCAAATTTGCCCATGGGCAGTTACCTATAGCAACCAATCAGTGATTAGCTTTTTGAAACCAGCTGCAGGTAGATTGGTTGCCATGGGTTACTGCCCATGGGCAAATTTGCCCAGTGTTAATAAATGAGCCCCAGTATCTCCCATCCAGGGCCAAGTATAGTTCTTTTGTTTTGCGGTGAAGTTTTGGGGTTCAGCCCCCAGAGTATTCACCCGTCACCTTAAACCCACACCTCTGTGTCCTTGGCACAGATCGAGGCCTTGTTAAACAACCCCCAGTCTTTCATTTCATTTTACCACGTGTTTATTATTTTCATAAGCAACTCAGTTATAGAGCAGTACATGAACAACATTTTAAAATATTGAAAGTAGAAGCATGAAAACAAATGTTGATCTTCATGAACAAACATAGAGCAATAAAGGTCTAACAAAAATCATAAAAAGTAGGACACAATAAAATAAATGACATTAGAGCAAAGAAAAATACAAAACATTAAAGCACTTAGAGCATTAAATGGGAAATAATGAAATTGTTTCCAGGAAATATTTTGACTATAATTCCATTATTCAGATGACCTTATGAATCCCCATTTAGTCAGTATTGGGTTTATTAAATAAATCTAGATATGTGGACAATAAAAAGAATAGGAGGATTTTTCTTTCTCAAAATGATCCAACCCCCAGTCTTGATTTTATTAGGGACTAAAGATCTACATTTGGGACATCAGCTTCTCCAGGGGGAATATTGAAGCAGCCGTATATACCGGACCCTCATTTTCATATTCAAATTCATTATACAGCCAACTGCATCATCTGCAAACAGACGGATCTTAGATTTGGGGCATCCCCAATATACACTGTGCATTCCCTTGGGACAGAGGGATATGTGGCACCCAGAAGGCTCCCATAGGCAGGTGCAGAAACATGTGGGTGCTGTATACCCTCAGTAAGTGCTCAATCAGGAGAGGAGTTGCTAATGGGAACACATTTGTATCCAGGCTCTGTTCTCAGTCTTTTCTGCCCCATGGTGTAAAGCAGCCGTTGTGCCACTGATGAAAGCTGGGGGGCACATACCAATGTCATGACAACTTGCTTTTGCTTTAATGGGGCTGCAGGCAGAGTGTTGGAGTCGCACAATAGTGCCACTGTTAGGCTCCTCGGCACAATGCCGTCTAATTGATCTCTCGCTCCGGCCCTGCACTGAAAGGGAGAGAGAATGTTGTCGGGGTATAAATTACGTGGGAATCTCGGGCACGGCCAGTCATTTCTCTTTATATGTTAACTTAACCTTTCTTTTATTGGATCAAATAGCCAATAACATTCACTTGCCTGATTGAGATGCACGCTCACTGTCTCACAAGACACATAGCGGGTTAAGTTCCCCTTTATTTGTAACCTCAGCTAGGTTTACAGCACCGCTGCCTGGAGATGCCTGCAACTGATTTAGCTAGGAGACAGAAAACAACACAAAAGTGTATATAATAATAGAGTAGCTAATAGTGATTGTGTCTAATAAATACTCTTTGTTCCCCCTGTCCACTGTGGCGCCCCTCTGTGGAAAGCCCCTGCCTTTTTAGCTCCTAGGGTTCTAACATGAAACAGATTTTGGGAACGTAATTATTGGTGTATTAATTATGCACCCTAATTTGAACGATAATCGTTAAGAATGGTACCTGTAGTAATAATGGGAGTATCCTGTAGTAATAAGGGGCCTGGTACTTGTCTCATCTGACTCTATTTCAGTGCAGGAGACACAAGAAGAAGACACCCGCTGGAGGGCATATATATAGGTACAGGTATGGGACCTGTTATCTAGAATGCACAGGACCTGGGGTTTTCCGGATAAGGGATCTTCATACCTTAAGTCTACTAGAAAATCATCATCACATCAGTTAATAGTGCTATTCCAGCAGAATTCTGCACTGAAATCCATTTCTCAAAAGAGCAAACAGATTTTTTTATATTCAATTTTGAAATCTGACATGGGGCTAGACATATTGTCAATTTCCCAGCTGCCCCTGGTCATGTGACTTTTGCTCTGATAAACTTCAATCACTCTTTACAATATATTCTCTCCCGTACCCTGCTATATTGTACTGTATATATTCTCTCCCGTACCCCCCTATATTGTATATATTCCCTCCCTCCCGTACCCCCCTATATTGTATATATTCTCTTCCGTACCCCCTATATTGTATATATTATCTCCCGTACCCCCCTATATTGTTTATATTCTCTCCCATACCCCCCTATATTGTATATATTCTCTCCCGTACCCCCCTATATTGTATATATTCCCTCCCGTACCCCCCTATATTGTATATATTCTCTTCCGTACCCCCTATATTGTATATATTATCTCTCGTACCCCCCTATATTGTATATATTCTCTCCCGTACCCCCTATATTGTATATATTCTCTCCCGTACCCCCCCTATATTAGATATATTCTCTCCCGTACCCACCTATATTGTATATATTCTCTCCTGTACCCCCCTATATTGTATATATTCTCTTCCGTACCCCCTATATTGTATATATTATCTCTCGTACCCCCCTATATTGTATATATTCTCTCCCGTACCCCCTATATTGTATATATTCTCTCCCGTACCCCCCCTATATTGGATATATTCTCTCCCGTACCCACCTATATTGTATATATTCTCTCCCGTACCCCCCCTATATTGTATATATTCTCTCCCGTACCCCCCCTATATTGTATATATTCTCTCCCATACCCCCCTATATTGTTTATATTCTCCCGTACCTCCCTATATTGTATACAGTATATTCTCTCTCGTACCCCCCTATATTGTATGTATTCTCTCCTGTACCCCCATATTGTACAGGTATGGGACCTGTTATCCAGAATGCTCAGGACCTGGGGTTTTCCGGATAAGGGATCCTTCCGTAATCTGGATCTTCATACCTTAAGTTTACTAGAAAATCAAATAAACATTAAATAAAGCCAATAGGCTGGTTTTGCTTCCAATAAGGATTAATTATAACGTAGTTGGGATCAAGTACAAGTTACTGTTTTATTATTACGGTACACAGAAAAAGGAAATCATTTAGAAAAATTTGGATTATTTGGATGAAATGGAGTCTATGGGAGACGGCCTTTTTGTAATTCGGAGCTTTCTGGATAACGGGTTTCCGATAAGTGATCCCATACCTGTAAGCTACAGTCCTGCATGGGTCCATTTTTTGAAACCTGGGTCTAACCTGAACCTGCATTTTTACCTGCGTGGGCTTGCTCCCCAATCTCACACAGCCGAACCCACACCCCTACCCCCTGCAACCTGCAGAATACACACTTTATTGTGCTTAACCCCATGCAGGACCCTAATACAATCATGGCTGGGACCCCCCATTACATTCTGTACCCCACTGTAAGAGGTTCTGTTCCCCACAGGTTTTGGGGTGCCACAGGGCTTTACTTACCACATTGCTTAATAAAATAATCTCCAGGTGGCGTGTGATGGAATCTGATATTCTAAACATTTCCCCCAATTTCTTTTCCGCAAAGAAACAGCTGAGCCACTGGGAGCCCCCCACTAGCAACCAGTCCGACTAATGGCCACCAGTCTCAGTGGTAACGAGCCGTCTCTCTTTGTCCCCCGTATGTTTAATAACCATCAGCAGAGAGGCATTGGGGTGGCAGTGAGCAGGGAAATAACAGAACAATACCACATACATTTATCCACATTTCCCTTTATCTTGATATTCAATATATTGTTATTAAAGACCTGAGGGTGAGATAATAATTTAAAAACACATTTGGGTCATCTGGGGCCCTTGAGACTTGGCACAGGGGCCTTTTCATTGCTGAGCCACTGAATTTGGAGGTCACTTTGCCTTCACAAACATCCAGGAGGAATTTGCATGGAAAATATCTGTAAGTATTATTTGTATTCATATTATTTCCTCTTTGGCTTTGGACTAACGACTCTTTGGTTAATTGCCAAGCGGCTGTGCCCCAGACAGATGGGCAAACACTGGCAGACGCCGGCTATCATAAAAATGTGACCCCTCTGGGACCCTGAATGAATGTTCTTCTCTATCAGCAGCAGAGTGTCAGCTCTGCTGCCCCCCAGAGCCAGTGCAGGCATTACTGGCATTGTGGGTTTATGATTCTAGTGCTGAGGAGAGAGGGGGGGGGGGGGTAACAGAATATTTAGCAAGGGCAGAGCATATCAGTAATGAGCATCACAATAGCAATCAGATGATAAAGCCATTTCTCTGTGGATATAATGGCAGGCTGCACTGCTGTGCATGGCTATCTATTGTTATTAGCCAACACATAATTCAGTAAATAATATTGGAAATAATAATGGAAATGGCCATGCTCATTCATTTTGGATGGAAAGGGCATTCAGTTCTCATTACCAGTGTGATCTGGAGAGATGAATATTCTCGGAGGCCTCTGATCATTAGATGGGAAGGCCGGGGCTGTATCTCGCAGATCCATCACACACACATCAATTACCCACATATATTGCATTCTGTATCACCTACCAATCAGTAATTGCGTAATCACCTTCTGACTTGCCCTTTAATTCCAACAGCGCCAACGTCTACCCACTGGCCGTGCCAGGATCTCTGCAGTGTTTCACCCCGACCAATGGCAAATCTTTCTTTTTCCAATAAGAACTGAAATCTTATTGGTCAGATGGTCTGTGTTCCTCTAAAGCTAAAACAATGGCTGCCATAGTGAGTGGGGACCAATGAAGACACCCTTAATGCATCAAGTTTAACCCTTTCAAACTGCCTTTTGTACAGGTCGATCCAGAGGAGCATTCACTCACCCAACTGCATTGCAATGAAAGCCTTTTGTCTCTTACTAATTCAGACAGTCGGGTCTTATTTAGCTTCCCATTAATTGTTACGACTGCAGTCACAGCAGTGATGGATATGGAGCCTAATCAGTAGTTGGTGCTGCAAGCGTCCGTTCTGAACCATTTGACTTGCATGTCACTTTAATAAACATTCTTTGTAGCATTTAACAAGCCCCTGCCCCTACCCACTCTTTCACATTCTTGCTAAATGATGCATTTTATAGCAGACAAGCTAGCAACTAAATGGCTGTTCCTGCTGAAATGTGCTTAGTACAGGGAATACCTATGCTGCCATAGTTTTATGGGATCTCTCTGTACAGACTATGAGCAAACTTAGGGACTGTTCCTGCTGAATTGTGCTTAGTACAGAGGAATACCTATGCTGCCATAGTTTTATGGGATCTCTCTGTACAGACTATGAGCAAACTTAGGGACTATTCCTGCTGAATTGTGCTTAGTACAGGGAATACCTATGCTGCCATAGTTTTATCTCTCTGTACAGACTATGAGCAAACTTAAGGGACTGTTAATTGTGCTTAGTACAGGGAATACCTATGCTGCCATAGTTTTATGGGATCTCTCTGTACAGACTATGAGCAAACTTAGGGGACTGTTCCTGCTGAATTGTGCTCAGTACAGAGGAATACCTATGCTGCCATAGTTTTATGGGATCTCTCTGTACAGACTATGAGCAAACTTAGGGACTGTTCCTGCTGAATTGTGCTTAGTACAGGGAATACCTATGCTGCTATAGTTTTATGGGATCTCTCTGTACAGACTATGAGCAAACTTAGGGACTGTTCCTGCTGAATTGTGCTTAGTACAGGGAATACCTATGCTGCTATAGTTTTATGGGATCTCTCTGTACAGACTATGAGCAAACTTAGGGACTGTTCCTGCTGAATTGTGCTTAGTACAGAGGAATACCTATGCTGCCATAGTTTTATGGGATCTCTCTGTACAGACTATGAGCAAACTTAGGGACTATTCCTGCTGAATTGTGCTTAGTACAGGGAATACCTATGCTGCCATAGTTTTATCTCTCTGTACAGACTATGAGCAAACTTAAGGGACTGTTAATTGTGCTTAGTACAGGGAATACCTATGCTGCCATAGTTTTATGGGATCTCTCTGTACAGACTATGAGCAAACTTAGGGGACTGTTCCTGCTGAATTGTGCTCAGTACAGAGGAATACCTATGCTGCCATAGTTTTATGGGATCTCTCTGTACAGACTATGAGCAAACTTAGGGACTGTTCCTGCTGAATTGTGCTTAGTACAGGGAATACCTATGCTGCTATAGTTTTATGGGATCTCTCTGTACAGACTATGAGCAAACTTAGGGACTGTTCCTGCTGAATTGTGCTTAGTACAGGGAATACCTATGCTGCTATAGTTTTATGGGATCTCTCTGTACAGACTATGAGCAAACTTAGGGACTGTTCCTGCTGAATTGTGCTTAGTACAGGGGAATACCTTTACTGCCATAGTTTTATGGGATCTCTCTGTACAGACTATGAGCAAACTTAGGGGCTGTTCCTGCTGAATTGTGCTTAGTACAGAGGAATACCTATGCTGCCATAGTTTTATGGGATCTCTCTGTACAGACTATGAGCAAACTTAGGGACTGTTCCTGCTGAATTGTGCTTAGTACAGGGAATACCTATGCTGCCATAGTTTTATGGGATCTCTCTGTACAGACTATGAGCAAACTTAGGGGACTGTTCCTGCTGAATTGTGCTCAGTACAGAGGAATACCTATGCTGCCATAGTTTTATGGGATCTCTCTGTACAGACTATGAGCAAACTTAGGGACTGTTCCTGCTGAATTGTGCTTAGTACAGGGAATACCTATGCTGCTATAGTTTTATGGGATCTCTCTGTACAGACTATGAGCAAACTTAGGGACTGTTCCTGCTGAATTGTGCTTAGTACAGGGAATACCTATGCTGCTATAGTTTTATGGGATCTCTCTGTACAGACTATGAGCAAACTTAGGGGCTGTTCCTGCTGAATTGTGCTTAGTACAGGAGAATACCTTTACTGCCATAGTTTTATGGGATCTCTCTGTACAGACTATGAGCAAACTTAGGGGCTGTTCCTGCTGAATTGTGCTTAGTACAGAGGAATACCTATGCTGCCATAGTTTTATGGGATCTCTCTGTACAGACTATGAGCAAACTTAGGGACTGTTCCTGCTGAATTGTGCTTAGTACAGAGGAATACTTATGCTGCCATAGTTTTATGGGATCTCTCTGTACAGACTATGAGCAAACTTAGGGACTGTTCCTGCTGAATTGTGGTTAGTACAGAGGAATACCTATGCTGCCATAGTTTTATGGGATCTCTCTGTACAGACTATGAGCAAACTTAGGGACTGTTCCTGCTGAATTGTGCTTAGTACAGGGAATACCTATGCTGCCATAGTTTTATCTCTCTGTACAGACTATGAGCAAACTTAGGGGTCTGTTCCTGCTGAATTGTGCTTAGTACAGGGAATACCTATGCTGCCATAGTTTTATGGGATCTCTCTGTACAGACTATGAGCAAACTTAGGGGACTGTTCCTGCTGAATTGTGCTTAGTACAGAGGAATACCTATGCTGCCATAGTTTTATGGGATCTCTCTGTACAGACTATGAGCAAACTTAGGGACTGTTCCTGCTGAATTGTGCTTAGTACAGAGGAATACCTATGCTGCCATAGTTTTATGGGATCTCTCTGTACAGACTATGAGCAAACTTAGGGACTGTTCCTGCTGAATTGTGCTTAGTACAGGGAATACCTATGCTGCCATAGTTTTATCTCTCTGTACAGACTATGAGCAAACTTAGGGGACTGTTCCTGCTGAATTGTGCTTAGTACAGGGAATACCTATGCTGCCATAGTTTTATGGGATCTCTCTGTACAGACTATGAGCAAACTTAGGGGACTGTTCCTGCTGAATTGTGCTTAGTACAGAGGAATACCTATGCTGCCATAGTTTTATGGGATCTCTCTGTACAGACTATGAGCAAACTTAGGGACTGTTCCTGCTGAATTGTGCTTAGTACAGAGGAATACCTATGCTGCCATAGTTTTATGGGATCTCTCTGTACAGACTATGAGCAAACTTAGGGACTGTTCCTGCTGAATTGTGCTTAGTACAGGGAATACCTATGCTGCCATAGTTTTATGGGATCTCTCTGTACAGACTATGAGCAAACTTAGGGACTGTTCCTGCTGAATTGTGCTTAGTACAGAGGAATACCTATGCTGCCATAGTTTTATGGGATCTCTCTGTACAGACTATGAGCAAACTTAGGGACTGTTCCTGCTGAATTGTGCTTAGTACAGGCAGGGCCGCCATTAGAAATCACGGGGCCCCGTACAACAAAATTTTTGGGGCCCCCCTGGGCCCCGCCCACACTGACGACCAAGCTCCACCCCATTTCCCGCCCACTCCACATCGCAGTTAAAAGACCACACAGACATCAGCGCTAAAAAAGTAACCCCCCCCCCCCACAAGTTGTAAAAAGCTATTGATGGTCAGGGCCCCCTTATAAAAAATTGGGGCCCCAAAAAAAAAAAATTTAAATTTTTTCTTTTTTAAAAAAACATTGGTGGCAGGGGCCCCCTTATAAGTTAAAAAAAACTTGGGGCCCCAACAAAAAAAATGTAAAAAAAACTAAAAAATAAACAAACATTGGCGGCAGGGGCCCCCTTATAAGTTAAAAACAAATTGGGGCCCCAAAAAAAAATTTAAAAAAAATAATTTTTTTTTGAAAAAAAAAAAAAAAACATTGGCGTCAGGGGCCCCCTTATAAGTTAAAAACAAATTGGGGCCCCAAAAAAAAATTTAGAAAAAAAAAAAAAATTTTTGAAAAAAAAAAAAAAAAAAAACATTGGCGGCAGGGGCCCCCTTATAAGTTAAAAACAAATTGGGGCCCCAAAAAAAAATTTGAAAAAAAAAAAAACAAAACATTGGCGTCAGGGGCCCCCTTATAAGTTAAAAACAAATTGGGGCCCCAAAAAAAGATTTAAAAAAAAAAAATATTGGCGGCAGGGGCCCCCTTATAAGTTAAAAACAAATTGGGGCCCCAAAAAAAAATTTGAAAAAAAAAAAATAAATTTTTGAAAAAAAAAAAAAAACATTGGCGTCAGGGGCCCCCTTATAAGTTAAAAACAAATTGGGGCCCCAAAAAAAATTTAAAAAAAAAAAAAAATTTTTTGAAAAAAAAAAAAAACATTGGCGGCAGGGGCCCCCTTATAAGTTAAAAACAAATTGGGGCCCCAAAAAAAAATTTAAAAAAAAAATAATTTTTTTTTGAAAAAAAAAAAAAAAAACTGGTGGCAGGGGCCCCCTTACAAGTTAAAAAAATTTAGGGCCACCAAAAAGAAAATTATTAATTTTTTTTTTTTTTTTTTTTAAAAACAATGGTGGCAAGGGGCCCCTTACAAGTTAAAAAAAAAATTGGGGCCCCAAAAAAACATGTTTTAAAAAAAAAAGATTGGTTGCAGGGGCCTATAGAATATTAAAATAATACATTGGTGGCCAGGAGATTAAAAAAAAAAAAATACACAAACTGGTGTTCAGTAGAATTGAACTCACGGCTTCAGTACTTCAACTTCACCTCCTTTCGTGACTTCGGGTCTTTTCACTGCTTCAGGACTTCGGCTTCGGCTGTTTTCGTGACTTCGGGTCTTTTCGGCGCTTCGTGACTTCGGCTTTTTCCGTGACTTCGGGTCTTTTCGGCGCATCGGCTTCGGCTTTTCGGCACTTCCGCATTCGGCAGCACAGAGGCAAGACGTACGGCTCGGGCGCTCGTAAGGGGGGCCCGGATCTTCAAAAAATGCAGCGCTGCCGGGCCCCCCTTCATGCCCGGGCCCGGTACGCTTGTCCCCCCTGTCCCCCCCTGATGGCGGCCCTGAGTACAGGGAATACCTATGCTGCCATAGTTTTATGGGATCTCTCTGTACAGACTATGAGCAAACTTAGGGACTGTTCCTGCTGAATTGTGCTTAGTACAGGGAATACCTATGTACCATAGTTTTATGGGATCTCTCTGTACAGACTATGAGCAAACTTAGGGACTGTTCCTGCTGAATTGTGCTTAGTACAGGGAATACCTATGTACCATAGTTTTATGGGATCTCTCTGTACAGACTATGAGCAAACTTAGGGACTGTTCCTGCTGAATTGTGCTTAGTACAGGGAATACCTATGCTGCCATAGTTTTATGGGATCTCTCTGTACAGACTATGAGCAAACTTAGGGACTGTTCCTGCTGAATTGTGCTTAGTACAGGGAATACCTATGCTGCCATAGTTATATGGGATCTCTCTGTACAGACTATGAGCAAACTTAGGGACTGTTCCTGCTGAATTGTGCTTAGTACAGGGAATACCTATGTACCATAGTTTTATGGGATCTCTCTGTACAGACTATGAACAAACTTAGGGACTGTTCCTGCTGAATTGTGCTAGTAGAAAGGAGAAGGGAAAGAGGGAATTGATCCGTCATTCTTCTATTCCCACATGACTAAGGGGCAGTTGAGAGGGGAAGTTGATTTAGTGATTGTGTTGCACATTTATCACTTCCCTACACACCCCATTACACACTAAAAGCAGCCGTCAGTGATAAGCAGTGACACATCTTTTCACCTGAGGGATGAGAAATGAAATGAGTTTGCTGGTGGCTACTGAGCAGGCCCGGACTGGCAATCTGTGGGTTCTGGCAAATGCCAGAGGGGCTGCTATAAGGTCCCATTGAAAGTCAATATTTAGTTGGGTGGTGGGGCTGATTGGGCCTCTTTGTACCTGAAATACCAGGGCCTATTTTAATTCTCAGTCTGGACCTGGTACTGAGTCTGACACTGTTAGTCCAGATCCTCCGTCGCCCTGTTTGGAGGCTCTTTTCTTATCTGCTGGACCCTTGTACCCACAATCCATTGCTGCATTTGGGAGAGACTTTGCTAAACAGTCAGGGTAGTTATTAATTGTTAGGAATACAATATTACAAGTTTGGGAACATTTAGGACTCTTTAGGAAGTCCAGGTAAGGGTTAATGAAATGAATGTGCATTGTTGCTGGTGCAGCTGTGGGTGCCGGGGTGGGTGGGCAGTACATGCGGGTGCACGTGGGGTTGTACATAGGCAGTCAAGCGTGGGGCTCAGTGACATCGATGCTCAGTACCGGGGACAATGGGTTTGTATTGATTCAAGTGAAACTTTGTGTTTTTACTCCACATTTCCAAGGAAAACCCCACTGCCTTCCTGCCCCGGCTTCCCTTAAGCCCCCGGCCCTCCCACAATGCACTGGGAGGCAGCTGAGCAGCAGTCATGCACAACAGTGCACTTTGCTAATCCTTTCCTATTAACAGAACATGTTCCCTCCTGCATCCCCCCCCCCTGAGTAATTACCCCCACGTTATGTGTATAAAGGCATACGACACTGTTATACCCACCCATCTAATGAGACCGCAATTACAACTAGATCCAACTCATTAATCTATTTAGTACTCACTCCCTGCTGTCATACCACTTACTGTGTGCCCAGAGCATTCCTGCTACATCTTTGTATTTATACATATGGATGGGCCTATTATAGAAGAGCATATATGTGATTACTCTAATTTGATCCCAGGCAATTAAGCATGTTTCCCTAACGACACAGTGCAGATAAGGGGGTGTTTGGGAGTATTACGGCTGATGGTGCTGAAATGGTCCAGTTATCAGCATTTAAAGGAGAAGGAAAGGCTAAAAGTAAGTAAGCTTTATCAGAAAGGTCTATATAAATACACCAGTGACCCCTCAAAGTAATGTTGCTCTGAGTTCTCTGTCAAAAGAAACAGCACATTTCTTTCCTTCTATTGTGTACTCATGGGCTTCTGTATCAGACTAACTGTTTTCAGCTTAAACCTCCAGGGCTAGGGCTTGAGCATGCTCAGTTTGTTCCTCTCTCCTCCCTGCTGTAATCTGAGCCCAGAGCTATGAGTGAGCAGGGAGAGACTCAGGCAGGAAATGATGTCACACCAAGCTAATATGGCAGCTGCTACCCTAAACAAACAGCTTCTAGAGCTTTTTACTCAGGTATGGTAAAGCATTCTGCAAAATAAATATAGTGTTATAGCTTGCACTACTGTGGCTAATCTATTGGCAATAAACTGCTTCAGTAGATTTCCTTCTCCTTTAAGTGCAGAGCATGTGTGGTTGGGTTCTGGGCGCATTGATTGGCTGCGCTGCAGAGCGTTTAGCAGATGCAGCCTCACGTTCCATTGGCTAAGGAATTACAGCTACTTGTGCCTGAGAGGGGAAAATACGGAATTAATTGGGAGTTACGATTATCTCATTGCCCATAATGGGTCACTTACTGGACTCTCTGTTCAGAAGTAAATTGCAGGTAAAGTTGCTGTACCGTGTTAATCAGTAAAAATGTTACAGGACAACCCTTTTGAAATACAAAAAATAACAAAAGTGGTATAAACGTGATCCCTTTACTGGCTAACTAATATCATAGCAAGCAGCTTGAAAAAGGATCTAAAATGTTCTGAAAGCTTCCTATGATTTTATTAGTTAGCCAGTAAAGGGATCACCTTTATACCACTTTATTTTAGAAGTGAAGAAATGGATCCAGTGTAGGACCCTGAACCAGCAGTTCTGCCTCTCGTAGAAATGGATAAATCACAATGGAAGGGCCATTAGTTCCTACTACAAGTATGGGACCTGTTATGCAGAATGCTCGGGGCCTGGGGTTTTCTGAATAACGGATCTTTCCTTAATTTAGATCTTTATATCTTAAGGGCGCATTTACCTGTGTTGCGATTTCTTTCGTTCAGCCGCAGGGGAGCGCAGGAGTAGACGCAGTCAATTATCGTGAAGGGGGCTGTATTTACACTGACCTGCAAATGCAGGTGGGACGCAGCAGCTTGCATTTCCCCTGCGTTGGGCACATATGTGTGTCTACTCCTGCACTCCCCTGCGGCTGAATGGAAGAAATTGCAACGCAGGGGAGCGCAGGTAAAATCGCCCATATGTAAGATCCCTTTGTCTACTAGAAAATTATTTAAACAATTAATAAACCAAACGGGCTGGTTTTGCTTCAAATAAGGATCAATAGTATCTTAAAATGGAGTCTATGGCCTTTCTGTAATTTGGAACTTTCTGGATAATGGGTTTCCAGATAAGGGATCCTATACATAAAGATAGAGCGGTGCAAAGCAATTGCTGGCTGATCTCCAGCTTGACCCAGAGAGATATTTACTAACAATGGGATTGGGGTGCAGTTGTGTCCCTAGAGGAGCCCAGAGTGAGACATTGCACAGGGTAGGGACTCTGACTCATGCAATTGTTTATAACCTGTAAGAAGGAAATAGATTGTAAGCTTCTGGGGACAGAATATAAAGGCTAGTAATATCTATGCAGAACATTGCTATAATCCTCATTCCTGAAGCTTGAAGGTGACTGAATAGGAAGAAGAGTTGCTCTTGTGCTGCCCAGTAATTGGGCCCCTGAGTGCCGTTATTATTTGCCCCCTAGTACCATGTTATTTGGACTGGTGGGTAAAAGTGTCATTTACATTCAGAGCTGGTGATAACGTTACTGTCTGTTTTCCAACACATTGAGGAAACAAAGCAAATTGCTAATGGCTAATGTCTAATTAAATGGCCGCCCTCGTGATGGCGAATAAATAACGAGTGCACTTATGGACTGTAATTAAACATTTCATCGGATTCCGCTGGCAAACGGCTGGGAGTTGTGGCATAATATTCCCTGCTGAAAGCCCCACAGCCCCCTCTGTGCAACTGTCGGCCTGAGAATAAATCCTTCCGAGATGCGGGAAGTGTGGATCTAAATGGCGATTAATGATATTTATCTGTCCATTTGGCCAGGGAAGGGTAATGGGAATCCAGTTCTGGGTGTAATTCTCCATTAATTCACAATGCACAGGCCTTAAAGGGGTTGTTCACCTTTAAATTAACTGTTAGTATGATGTAGAGAGGGATATTCTGAGACAATTTGCAATAGGTTTTCATTTTTTATTATTTGTGGTTTTTGAGTTATTTAGCCTTTTATTCAGCAGCTCTCCAGTTTGCAGTCTCAGCCATCTGGTTGCTAGGGTCCAGGTTATCCTAGCAACCATGCAATGATTTGAATAAGAGACTGGAATATGAATAGGAGAGGCCTGAATAGAAAGATGAGTCATAACAATAAGGGGCATATTTATCAAGGGTCGAATTTCGGATTGAAAAAGACCAGCCGAAATTAAGTCGAAGTTTTTTTTGGTCAAATAAGTTTGTTTTCAATCCAATAGGTCCATATTCAGCCGAATATGAATAAAAGGAATAGCACATTCGCATTCCCCCATAGGCTAAAACAGCAATTCGAGGGTTTTAGATGGTTAATGGTCAAAGTCGAGTTTTTTAAAATTCGATATTCAAATTTTTTTCAAATTCAAATCGAATTTGGACTATTCCCTACTCAAAGTACACTAAAAATAGCTTGAAATTCGAATTTCTTTCATTAGAAAATTCACCTTGACCTTTGATACATCTGCCCCTAAATGTGTAGCCTTACGGTGCATTTGTTTTTAGATGGGGTCGGTATCCCCAGTTTGAAAGCTGGAAAAGAAAAAGAAAGCAAAAGAAAAAGGCAAAAAATTAAAAACAAAAAAAACCCATAAAAAATAAATAATTAAGACCAATTAAAAAGTTGCTTAGACTTGACTGTTCTATAACATACTAAAAGTTCACGTCAAGTTGAAGCACCCCTTTAATGATCTTGGGCATCCACAGAGTCAGCTCCATCTACAGCGCCCATTCTGATTGGCTGTCGGCAGACTCCGACCCTGTATATTGTATATACACTGATCTCAGTAGGTTAATGGGGGCACCAGGGTTTTGTAGTTCTACTAGTTCCCACGGTCCTTTGCTGGACCGGCTGCCATGATTCTCAAGGGAATGCGAATGATATTTAAAGGACACAACACAATTTTGAGCTCCAGACGCTGCTCTCTGATTGGCTGCTGAATAATAAATACTGACATGAAAGAGCAACATAGACAGATATTTGTGGCTTTATAACGACAGATATTTATATTATTCCCCCCTCTACACACAAGAGGAGCAAATTGGAAGACTTCACTCTGTATAAATGGCTCTCGTTTGCTTCTGCTTTATGGTTCTGTACCCTTCCTGGTAAGCTCTATGCTACAGTATATCCTACCCGCCGTTAAAGGGGAACTTCGGCCTCACAAAAATCATTTTTATCACGGAGCATGCTCAGTAGGGGCTTCTGTGAAATGGACCAACTAGTGATTGAATTGTATTGGTTTTGATGGAGCCTACTATTGGGGAACATGGAGGAGTAGGTTTACCTACCTGTTCCCCTATCAGGGGTGTGTTATGGGGTGTTATATGGGGTACAGCAGATTCAGGGCCCACTGAGTGGATAATATGGATACAGCTTCCCCTTTAATCAGTTTTATACTCTGTCTGATACAATGTTTCTTCGTTCTCATCCTTTCAGCCTTGTGTCTGCAGTGCAGGGGCTGCCTCTGTCTTCCTAATGTGAGGCTACTGGAGAGCATGGGTGGCTGCACCTGTTGTGATCTACATGAGAGATTAGTTTGTCTGACTAAAGCCTCCTGTGTAGTTCTGCTCTCAGCGATACAAATGTAACTGCTCCCAATCGGCACATTAGTCACACACCATGGATTCTTCATATTTCACGGCCGAGAATGTTCTGTGGTTTTATTTACCCTTTACTGATAATCGCTAAATTGCCTTCTCCCCCAGACAAATGGAGCCCCGGTCTTAGTGACCTGTCCCGTTGCAGATTGGGGATTATATTGTGTGTTATTTCCAAATTTATTAGCGCAGATCTAAGATGTGTTTCATCTTCTCGCCTTCCGATAATGCGGAATGTTAATGGGAACCGAAGGAGAAGGAATTCATACGCTCACCTGATACTGACGATTAATATTAATGCACCGAATTCACTATTTTGGATTTGGCCGAACTCCCGAATCCTCCAAGAAACATGCGACCAAATACCGAACCGAATACGAATCCTAATTTGCATATGCAAATTAGGGGTGGGAAGGGCAAACCATTTTTTACTTCCTTGTTTCCTTACAAAAATCACAAGATTTCCCTCCCCACCCTAATTTGCATATGCAAATTAGGATTCGGTTCGGCCGAATCCTGCTGTAAAAGGCCGAATCCCGAACCGAATCCTAGATTCAGTGCATCCCTGATTAAAGGATAAGTAAAACTTTAAAATAAGTGAATGTAAGATTGATGAGGGGGTTATTCTATTACAACAGCGCCACCTGCTGCTCAGTTTCCCACCAGTCTGACCAGCAAGTAGTCAAGGAAGTTGTCAGGAGAAAGAAAGAGGCTGATGTTCTGCTTAGGAAAGATGTGAGAAAGGTTTCTAATTTTATTCCTAAGCAGAAGAACATCAGCCTCTTTCTTTCTCCTGACAACTTCCTTGACTACTTGCTGGTCAGACTGGTGGGAAACTGACCAGCAGGTGGCGCTGTTGTAACAAAATTCATTCATATTAACAGCACATGTATCCCTTAATATCTTGGAATGAAAACAAAATTAATAATGAATGTACATTACAAAAGGGCTTAGAATAACCCCCTCATCAATCTTACATTCACTTATTTTAAAGTTTTACTTATCCTTTAAAGGGGAAGTTCACTTTCTGTATGTGGGAGATAGACCTATTCTATTCTATGCAATTTTCAATTTGTCTTCTTTTACCCTTCCTATTCTGCCTCTATCCAGGCTGTAACAGCAATACAATCTCTGTGTATGTGTTGGTTGTCTCCAACTGATTTATGGTCAATATCAAATGATGATGATGATGCATATTGGCTTTAATCATAATCCTTATTTTACTGCTCATCTTTCATCGCAGTCCCTGTACTCTTTATTTAGAGTAATTTACCCCTAGTAATAGTAATTATGGGTCATGTAGAACTTATCTAAGTATCTCTGATCCCCAGGGATGCTATTGACTGCTCAACTAGATTATGGGGAGCTTCTGTATATACTGTTTTATACAGCAGATCATCTTGGCACATTGAATTCTTGTTATAAGGTTTTTTTTCCTTTAATCCCATCCCAGGGTCCTAGTCAAGCACATAACCAAGTCCCACCATGTTTGGTTATTGTATTATCTGGAACCAGTGCCACAGAATCTGTGGGTGTTTAATCCATAATGGTTTATATACAGACAGTAAACCTAGATGCAGCCTTGTGCATGTCTGTGTGTGTGTGTACAGACCCATAGGGATCAGTGAGATCTACTTTTTATTGTGCTGCCACCTGCTTGATAAAAGACTCACAGCAGTCTGAAACATTGCTGAATTTTCGGGTCAGAGCCCATGTTAAAGGGATACTGTCATGGGAAAAAACATTTTTTTCAAAACTCATCAGTTAATAGTGCTGCTCCAGCAGAATTCTGCACTGAAATCCATTTCTCAAAAGAGCAAACAGATTTTTTTATATTCAATTTTGAAATCTGACATGGGACTAGACATATTGTCAATTTCCCAGCTGCCCCTGGTCATGTGACTTGTGCCTGCACTTTAGGAGAGAAATGCTTTCTGGCAGGCTGCTGTTTTTCCTTCTCAATGTAACTGAATGTGTCTCAGTGGGACCTGGATTTTACTATTGAGTGTTGTTCTTAGATCTACCAGGCAGCTGTTATCTTGTGTTAGGGAGCTGCTATCTGGTTACCTTCCCATTGTTCTGTTGTTTGGCTGCTGGCGGGGGGGGGGGGGGAAGGGAGGGGGGGTGATATCAGTCCAACTTGCAGCACAGCAGTAAAGAGTGATTGAAGATTATCAGAGCACAAGTCACATGACCAGGGGCAGCTGGGAGACTGGCAACATGTCTAGCCCCATGTCAGATTTCAAAATTGAATATAAAAAAATCTGTTTGCTCTTTTGAGAAATGGATTTCAGCGCACAATTCTGCTGGAGCAACACTATTAACTGATGTGTTTTTTAAAAAAAATGTTTTTTCACATGACAGTATCCCTTTAATAAAGGCGTTTTAACTTTAGAATCTCGTGGCTGGTACAGTATGTGAGTATGCTAGTATGCTGCCATCTGCTGGACAGTAAGGAGACAACTCCATGCATGTCGCTGAGTGGCAGAATGACTGCACAGTGGGATCAGGGCAGGATTATTATTATTAACATGTATTTATATAGCGCCAACATATTGCGTAGCACTGTAGATCTGGTATTTGCAGCAATGAGACACTTTGCAGGTTGGAATTAATCGGGTATATTATACACTCTAGGTATATACACACTCTCAGCTCCCCCCAGTGTGATTGTGGATCTAAATGTCGCCTCCATAGTTGGTCTCCATGTGGATTTGTTTTACAGCGAGACACAACTGCATTCTCCATGATTCTGATTTATTGTTGTTGCTGCTGACATTTAATATAGGAAATAATTACACTGGGGGGATCTGTAGGCTGTCACTGATGTTGGCTCCATCTCATCCATTATAATGTATAGTGTAGGCTTGATGCAGACTGCACCGGATATAATATTGCTTGTGTTACCATTCCCTGCCCAGCACACTGCCAGCCTGACATGGAAGGAATTTTCCCACACTCTTCCTCACAACCTTCCCATATGTGTATGTGTGTTGTCTGCACTTGCTGCATTAGTCGCATTCTTGTGCCGGATCTATTTGCAGCGTCGCTTGTTTGTGTGACCTACAGGTGCGGTCCAGGACTGTTCTGTTGTACAACACAATGTCACATGTGTAACACACTTCTACTCCTTGTGTTGTGGTCTTTTCATTCCCCTACACTGCCGTGTACTCACCTGTACAACTGCAACTCCCTGCAGAATCTGTTCATTCCAGGGGGCATTAAATGCTAAGCACTAGCCAGCAGGTACATTTGCTCTGGATGAAATAGTCCGTATCCCAGAGAAGCTTACAATTCAATCCCCCCCATACAGACTCCATGTCCTGGGCAGAACTCATATCATGTGTATTGTCAGTGTGTTTCTTTTATATAATGATGTGTATGAGAAGTACAGGGTGATGGGAGTAGAAGTGTAGTAACATGTTGGTATTTGCCCATAATGAGCAGTGAGTATAGCAGTGAGTACAGCAGTGAGTACAACAGTGAGTATAGCGGTGAGTATAGCAGTGAGTATAGCAGTGAGTGTAGCGGTGAGTACAGCAGTGAGTGCAGTGAGTGTAGCAGTGAGTGTAGAGGTGAGTGTAGCGGTGAGTACAGCAGTGAGTGTAGCAGTGAGTATAGCAGTGAGTACAGCAGTGAGTATAGCGGTGAGTACAGCAGTGAGTGCAGTGAGTGTAGCAGTGAGTGTAGAGGTGAGTGTAGCGGTGAGTACAGCAGTGAGTGTAGCGGTGAGTATAGCAGTGAGTACAGCAGTGAGTATAGCGGTGAGTATAGCAGTGAGTATAGAGCTGATACAATGTATTTAGTGCAGCATGTGGGAAGCACAAGTGATACACAAGTGATACACAAGTGATACACAAGTGATACACATTAAGTGTATGTAGAAGTCAGGCTGCAGGTTCCCCGGGGGCTGTAGTATAATAATACCAATAATGATAAGTAAGAGGGGCTGCTGGGGGGCAGGTTGGTGACAGTTAAGTGTTATATCTACAGCATGAGGATATTTTTGGCTGGGGGGGGGGGTCTGTATGTGAGAAGCTGTGGGAGCCGAGCGCTGGGGAACTTTCCCTGTAATGTTATTTGAAAGTTAATTCCCTGAGTCGCAGCCCAACTGATATTGAGCCTCTTGTGCTGAACAAACAGTGGGACTGGCAGTTTACTCCGGAATTAAAGGGAACACTCGGGAACGGAGCAAATCTAATGGACAAGAACGATATAGAGGATGTGGGGGCCGGCAGGTAAGGGGCCCTTGTGCTACACTGTGTGTGTTTCATTGTGTATGTGTGTTACACTGTGTGTGTGTGTTACACTATGTGTGTGTTACATTTTGTGTGTGTGTTACATTGTGTATGTGTTACACTGTGTGTGTTACATTTTGTGTGTGTGTTACATTGTGTATGTGTTACACTGTGTGTGTTACACTGTGTGTGTTACATTTTGTGTGTGTGTTACATTGTGTGTATGTTACACTGTGTGTGTGTGTTACACTGTGTGTGTGTGTGTTACATTGTGTGTGTGTTACACTGTGTGTGTTACATTTTGTGTGTGTGTGTTACACTGTGTGTGTGTTACACTGTGTGTGTTATATCTATTTTGTACTGTCACATACACACATTTATATTATTCTGCTCTAACCGCCCCCTCCTTCCATTGTGTGAAAAATCACTTCCCAGCAGTAATGTCCTTACCATAAAAGACATGAAATTGTATTCGCCATAAATGTGACACTTTAACTTGTGTCCAACCACAATGACAACATAAATCCTGTGCTGCGGCGAGTGGGGGACTTGTTTGTGTGTGTGTGTGTGTGTGTGTATATATATGTATTGTTACTGATGCAATAATGAGACCAGCTGTTGTTTGCTTAATTCTAATGAACTGCGCCTGCGTATGGTACTGATACCCTGTGTCACTTACACACAAACTGCCTATTTACCATTTAACAATCGTTAAAGGGGAAGTAAACCCCCCCTAAAATAATATTCTGCTTAATGAAAGAAAATGAGATGCGAAGCAACTTCCCAATATCCATTCATTGCTCATAGTTATGTGCAACTGTCATTGCTATTGTCTGTCCCTGTCTGTCTGTCAGTTCAGTTAATCATCTGTTGGCTGCTACTTTGTTTCCAAGGTCACACAGCAGTGCAGTGACAGACAATGGTAATGAATGGATACAGAGACGTGCTGCTGACTGTACTGGTTTCTCTGAAGCCATGCATCACACCACACAGCCATCCAGAATGTTAGTGAAATGGGAAGGAATCATTGGCACTACATGGTGTTATGTTTTTATTTCTCTTTTTTTTCCCCTTACGCATTAAACTACTCAAATTGAGGGAAATTATCCAGAAAGGGCTTGGGTTGCCTTCACACAGTCCTGTTTATTATCGTAGCTGTTTCTTCTGGATCTGTAACCAGCAGAATCTATTGAGTTTATGTCGGAGCCATTGGGCCAGGGATGAAGGATAAAGGCAAGCGTGTCGGTAATCAATAAGCAATCACAGCTTTATCTGAAACCCTATAGGAACCAGAACCAGTACTCTCTGTAGCCAAGCACATGGGTTGTTACACTAGGAGTTTATAAATATAAATATATATATATATATATATATATATATATATATATATATATATATATATATATATATATATATAGGTATGGGACCTGTTATCCAGAATGCGCTGGACCTGGGGTTTTCCAGATAAGCGATCTTTCTGTAATATGGATCTTCATACCTTAAGTCTACTAGAAAATCATATAAACATGAAATAAAGCCAATAGGCTGGTTTTGCTTCCAATAAGGATTAATTATATCTTAGTTGGGATCAAGTATATGCTATTGTTTTATCATTACAGGTATGGGACCTGTTATCCAGAATGCTCGGGACCTGGGGTTTTCCGGATAACGGATATTTCCATAATTTGGGTCTTCATACCTTAAGTCTACTAGAAAATCATATGAACATGAAATAAACCCAATAGGCTGGTTTTGCCTCCAATAAGGATTAATTATATCTTAGTTGGGATCAAGTACAAGTTACTGTTTTATTATAACAGGTATGGGACCTGTTATCCAGAATGCTCGGGACATGGGGTTTTCCACATAATGGGTCTTTCTGTAATTTGGATCTTCATACCTTAAGTCTACTAGAAAATCATATAAACATGAAATAAACCCAATAGGCTGGTTTTGCCTCCAATAAGGATTAATTATATCTTAGTTTTGATCAAGTACAAGCTACTGTTTTATTATTACAGGTATGGGACCTGTTATCCAGAATACTTGGGACCTGGGGGTTTTCCAGATAATGGATCTTTCTGTAATTTGGATCTTCCTCCCTTAAGTCTACTAGAAAATCATATAAACATGAAATAAAGCCAATAGGCTGGTTTTGCCTCCAATAAGGATTAATTATATCTTAGTTGGGATCAAGTACAAGCGACTGTTTTATTATTACACAGAAAAGGGAAATTATTTTCAAAAATTTGGATTATTTGGATAAAATGGAGTCTATGGGAGACAGCCATTCCGTAATTCGGAGCTTTCTGGATATCGGGTTTCTGGATAAGGGATCCTATACCTGTATATAACTTATATTATTCCTACATGTGTGGGTGAGTCTCCTATTGGACTGGCAGGGATATACAGTCGCAATTGTTTGGTGCCCGGTATAGTCTGGAATAAGAAAGTTGTGGTACCCCTAAGGATTGCAGGAAAAGGGGTGCAGCTGGGAACCCTACACACAGTTAGTCTGGTGAAACCCACCGGATACACAGGGTGACTTTGGGATGCCACTTTTTGGATATTGCACATAACCCCACAATTAGGCTCCCCCGTTAAGTGGCTGCAGAAAGAATGTGACTTACGGGCAGCAGAGACGTCTCTGTCCCCCCGTTAATTGAACAGAGTGGGACACCCCCCCTGCAGACATGGGGCTTGTTGTTCTAACGAAGGTCTCGTTACATCTCTGCTCCACTTGTCCTTCACGTGACCTTCACCCCCCCATCTTTCCATGCACTTCCCAGTAGCAATCCCAAAGTACTTTATCAGGAATGTGTCGGGGCTTTTGGGGGAGTGATGTGCATGGGACGAGGGCCAGGGCAGCTTGTTAAGCCTTAATAAGGAAAGCCTGTGTCTGATAGCCCCTCACTATCTCTCTGATTGGCTGCAGGGGTGGAACACGGGGGGGACATGTCACTTGGCTGACACCCCACTTATCTCCCCAGTGCTCATGTCACTAACACACAGGATGGGAATTGTTTGTGCAGAGGATATTTCTCATTATGTCTCTGACCTTTTAACTCTGTGTTACATATCTGCTCCTGGAGGGGTCACAAAGTGACTTGAGGGGAGTCATAGAGACAAATGCAATCCTGGGGGGTTTTTTTATGGGGTGCAGGGAGCCCAGCAACAAGTTTGTGAGCCCTGATGAGCGCAGAACTGCTGGGGTGCCAATATAGGAAACTGACCAGGGGAACCCACTAACACCCTCCCAAAAAACATGAAAATGTAATAAAAACTGGCAGTTGGTGCTGGGTAAAATGTCAGCTGAACCCTTAGCTGGTGGCATAATCACAAATGATCAATTATTCACTCCTCTGCCGACAGAGCAATATATATATATATATATACACTGTACATAGAGATATAATACAAACCAAACATTCAGATCAATGAAATGAGGAGCCATCAGTCATTCTCTCCCCACGTCGTTTCATATTTGCGAATGTTAAAGTGGATGAATGAGGCTCCGGGTGGTGAGGAGGAAAGAGCAGATGATGATGGATGGCGGGGAAAGCCAATTCTACGCATAAAACTCACTTTGATGGGACAGACGCACGGCCTGGGAGTGGAGGAATCTCATAGAAATATCTATTAGTGGTTCTTTAGCAAGCGTGGAGGCAGAAAGGGAAATATAATGCTGGCGGTATGTTCCTTCAAGGAGAACTTAAGCCTAAAAAGAATCAGTTTAGAAATAGCTGTATTTTATATATTAGACCTTATTGTACCAGCCTAGAAGTTCAGCAGTCCTATAACAGTAATGACCCAGGCCTTCAATTGCCCCAAGCAGCCCCCCATCTTGTATCTTGTTAGGCATCAGCCTTGTGCTGTGACTGTTTTATTGTATGTATACTGTATACTGTGAGTGGGTGCCAGGCTGATTATGCTCCAGAGCTGGTTGGAAGCTCCATTGCTGGTGCTGGTTGGACACTCCATTGGTGATGGTTGTTGGAAGCTCCATTGCTGGTGCTGGTTGGAAGCTCCATTGCTGGTGCTGGTTGGACACTCCATTGGTGATGGTTGTTGGAAGCTCCATTGCTGGTGCTGGTTGAAAGCTCCATTGGTGATGGTTTTTGGAAGCTTCATTTTTGATGGTTGTTGGAAGCTCCATTGCTGGTGCTGGTTGGAAGTTCCATTGCTGGTTGGACATTCCATTGGTGATGGTTGTTGGAAGCTCCATTGCTGGTGCTGGTTGGAAGCTCCATTGCTGGTGCTGGTTGGACACTCCATTGGTGATGGTTGTTGGAAGCTCCATTGCTGGTGCTGGTTGAAAGCTCCATTGGTGATGGTTGTCGGAAGCTTCATTTTTGATGGTTGTTGGAAGCTCCATTGCTGGTCCTGGTTGGAAGCTCCATTGCTGGTGCTGGTTGGACACTCCATTGGTGATGGTTGTTGGAAGCTCCATTGCTGGTGCTGGTTGGAAGCTCCATTGCTGGTGCTGGTTGGACACTCCATTGGTGATGGTTTTTGGAAGCTCCATTGCTGGTGCTGGTTGGAAGCTCAATTGCTGGTGCTGGTTGGACATTCCATTGGTGATGGTTGTTGGAAGCTCCATTGCTGGTGCTGGTTGGAAGCTCCATTGCTGGTGCTGGTTGGACACTCCATTGGTGATGGTTTTTGGAAGCTCCATTGCTGGTGCTGGTTGGAAGCTCAATTGCTGGTGCTGGTTGGACACTCCATTGGTGATGGTTGTTGGAAGCTCCATTGCTGGTGCTGGTTGGACATTCCATTGGTGATGGTTGTTGGAAGCTTCATTTTTGATGGTTGTTGGAAGCTCCATTGCTGGTGCTGGTTGGAAGCTCCATTGCTGGTGCTGGTTGGACACTCCATTGGTGATGGTTGTTGGAAGCTCCATTGCTGGTGCTGGTTGGAAGCTCTATTGCCAGAGTGGTGAGACACTGATCATGATACTGGTCTGATACCTTAACCAGTTGTTATTCTGTATCGACCCTGCTACCCCCCCCCCCCCCAATCCATTACGATTATACCGCACACAACTTTGCTTGGAAAAGCGCTGCTTCAACTCTAGGAACACCAGTGGTTCAACAACCATAACAATGGCTCCATTCATTCTTTATACACCTGAAACCAGAAATGCTCACGTATTTGCACGTTTGCTCTACACCAGTTTTACTGGTTCGCAGATTCAGTGCTGTGTTTATGCAGGCCCCTTACTGTGGCCCTTGAGTTCAGGGTGTTAGAGTGTGTTTTCATAGGAAGGTGTTAGAGCCAGATTGGAGCCCCAGGTATTAGAGGGAGGTTTGAGTTCTATGTGTTAGAGTACATTTGGAGTTAAATGTGAGTGAGTTATCAGTTCAAGCTGTTGAAGTAGGTGGAGAGTTCCAGGTGTTAGAGTGGGAGTTGAGTTCCAGGCGTTAGTGGGTTTTATGGTCTAGGTGTTACAGTGGTTTTGGTGTTAGAGTGGCAATTGAGTTCCAGGAATTTGTGAGTTCAGTGCCCTGTGATGTTGCTTTGCAGTTATTTCTCCTGTGCAGGTTAATTACTAATCTGTGAGCTGCACAGAATATAACAGTTATTTCAGGCATGTGTTGCCAAATTGCCAGTCAGAGTGGATGACATTGCTGGGGCATTTGATCTGAATCCAGGGGAATCTGTTTGCCCAGATTCTGTGGATAATTATAACAACTCAGATACCGGAACAGATGGGCCCTTTATATTCTGTAAGTGAATGTCCAGGGATCCCAGTGATAGTTCTGCTGTAACCTGCGCTGCTGGTACCATGGGTCGTGCCAATCACGGGATATAGGGGATTAGGAGGGTAATGGGAGGGGGATTAAATGTAATATTCTTATGCCAGAATGGGTATAAATGGAAAAACAATACCCTATTTAACTGGATTATTTAGATGACATTCAATTTCCTCTAAACTGACAGTTAGTAATGGGCACTGAGCCGTTGTCTATACAGCTGGGGGCAGTAGCTCGATCCTGTTATGACTTCTGAATTGAGCTGCTCATTACTGATCTATGGGCTGTATCTGCTCCACGTAAGATAGTGCTTTGCCCCTTATGTTGAAACGTTTTTTTCCAGCTGTTGCAGAACTATAACTCACAAGGCAATAATGCACAGGCTTATTCTATGGCCAGTGCTAAGGGGCTGCTGGAAATGAATTATTCTCTGTCTTGGGGTACAAACGCTGTCTCTGTGCATGCGAATATATTGGAGTATGAGCCAGGCAATAGCGTCCCGTGAAAGTACGGCTCAGATTGATGGCGGCTAATTATAGTCCCGGCTCCTGCGTCTGATTTATTGCTGGGAGTTTAATGATCTCCTTGGGCCACAGATTTACTTTATAAGAATTGCCTGACTGCACTTGCCATTCAATTCCTTGGAAATAAAGCACCATTAGCCTCTATTTCCATATGATTTAACCCGGTGGCAAGCTGTGCTGCTTGTGCTCTCAGGATAAACCAAAGCAGTGGGCGTGTTTATGTGACCATACTGATTTCTTATTGGCTGGTCACACAACACTACATTTAGCAGCCTTGGAAACAAATATATATATTAGGGATGCACCAAATCCACTTTTTTGGATTCGGCCGAACCACCGAATCCTTTGTGAAATATTCGGCCGAATACCGAACCAAATCCGAACCCTAATTTGCATATGCAAATTAGGGACGGGAAGGGGAAAACATTTTTTACTTCCTTGTTCTATGACAAAAAGTCACACAATTTCCCTCCCGCTCCTAATTTGCATATGCAAATTAGGATTCAGATTCGGTTCGGCTGGGTAGAAGGATTCGGCCGAATCCGAATCCTGCTGAAAAAGGCCGAATCCCGAACCGAATCCTGGATTCGGTGCATCCCTAATATATATTTATAAATCATATTCATATGAGATGGGATGTAAACCCAAGAATACAATTTTGCCTTATAAAAGAAAATATCATTCTAATCAACTTCCCAATATCTGTTCATTGATACATTCTCACTGGGTTTATAGTATGTGTAAAAGTCATTGCAGCTGGGAGCGGTGTCTGTCTGGCCCTTTCCGTCCACTGCACTGATGGTTCCGACTTTTGAAACAAAGTAGCAAGAGATCTGGTTTGTACAATGTAGTTTCACGGGAAAGAAAAGGGAATAAAGGAAAGACAGCTTTCAGCAGCAATTACATTTACACATAAATAAAACCACTGAATTGAGGAATTCATAAAATCGGGTTTACATCCCCTTTAACAATGGGGAATGTGAAACTGTGTGTTTATTACAGATTTTACTTCCCCTTTGATAACAGGTTTATTAAAGGGGTTGTTCACTTTTGAGTTAACTGTTAGTATGGTGTAGAGAGGGATGTTCTAAAACAATCTGCAATTGGTTTTCATTTTTTTTTATTATTTGTGTTTTTTTGAGTTATTTAGCTTTTTATTCAGAAGCTCTCCAGTTTGTAATTTCAGCCATCTGGTTGCTAGGGTCCAGATCCCCCTAGCAACCATGCACTGATTTGAATAAGTGTCTGGAATATGAATAGGAGAGGCCTGAATAGAAAGATGAGGAATAAAAAGTAACAATAACAATACATTTGTAGCCTTATAGAGCATTTGTTTTTTTTTTAGTGACCCCCATTTGAAAACTAGAAAGAGTCAGAAGAAGGAGGCAAATAATTTGAAAACTATATAAAACATAAATAATGAAGACCAATTGAAAAGTTTCTTAGAACTGACCAATCTATAACAAGCTGAAAGTTAACTTCAAGGAGCAAAAGTTTTATATGTGTATTTTATTTGATTTGCTTTTGTTCCAGTAAAACATAGGAGGGATATTGTGCACAAAGTCTGATATTTATCTGCGGCTGCCATACTGCTTCCCATGTGTTTCTGGCTATTAGCTCCGTGCAATGATTTACCAAGCAATAACCTTTGAGCTAAACATCTTACAGGAGGGGTACCTCTATAGCACCCATGTGCTCTTATACTGATTGGCCTCTTTATTAATGGAGGTTCACCCTTCGTTTGATACCAGCTTTTAACTGTGTGTGTGCAAATGCCTTTGTTTTAAAGGGCAAGTTAAGCCCTAACATGAACTGTGTATGTGACACTGATTGGCCCCTGGGAACCTGCTTTCTCAGTCTGGTGCTGAACACTGTGAGGTCCGACTTCTGCAATGTGTTTGTTACATGTTTGGAATTCCTTCCCCGGGGAGGAAAATGTAGGAAGGTGGTTGTTTGTGTCTGCGGAAGGTTTTCACATTCAGGGAAAATATGTCACATGGTTCAGCCCTGGATTATTGTCTGAGCATGGCACAGTCACGGCAAATACCAGAGACTCATTCAACATAGAGGCAGGGCCCCCCAGATTGTAAACTTATACTGAGTTATATCACTCATGTATTATAAGGGATAATGTACCCCCTACTGTAAATGATAAGGATATTAGAAGTCACTGAGGGGTTGTTCTGTGACCATATAAAGGCACAAGGCTGCAGGCTGAGTTATACAGGGAACTCTGAGTATCACTCATGTATTATAAGGGATAATGTACCCCCTACTGTAAATGATAAGGATATTAGAAGTCACTGAGAGGTTGTTCTGTGACCATATAAAGGCACAAGGCTGCAGGCTGAGTTATACAGGGAACTCTGAGTATCACTCATGTATTATAAGGGATAATGTACCCCCTACTGTAAATGATAAGGATATTAGAAGTCACTGAGGGGTTGTTCTGTGACCATATAAAGACACAAGGCTGCAGGCTGAGTTATACAGGGAACTCTGAGTATCACTTATGTATTATAAGGGATAATGTACCCCCTACTGTAAATGATAAGGATATTAGAAGTCACTGAGGGGTTGTTCTGTGACCATATAAAGGCACAAGGCTGCAGGTTATTATGCGGTTCCTATGCCCTTAGTGCTTATGGTACAGAGTTGTACTAATGTCCTTTATGTTGCTCCCCAGTGCAGTGTGATTATTATGGGGAAGAACATAAATACAGCAGAGAGGTGCAAGTCTGAGGGTCAGTAAGTTCAGTAGAAATAAATGCTGGAAGTGTGTGACAGCCGCCTCCTATTTTTTAGGAATTTATATGCAAGTGCTCCCCCTCTCCCAGATAACAGATTGCAAGGTCAGATCTGCATCCGTCAGCCTGTAACCCCTCACTGCAGTAACCGTCACGCTGACAGACTGAGAATCCTTATTGTCTGCTCATTGGGGGCATCAAATGTGAAATGTGTTGGTGCTGCTTATAGACCGACCTGCCAGGCACAGTGAATGGAGATTGATTGCTGAATGCAAAACTTTCCTATATCCTTATATAAAACACAGCTCAGTGTGGGGTAATGCTGGTTTGGGCTGTGGGATGGAGGGGTACAGATACAGTGGGGTACAGATACAGTGGGGTACAGATACAGTGGGGTACAGATGCAGTGGGGTACAGATGTAGTGGGGTACAGATGTAGTAGGGTACAGATTCAGTGGGGTACAGATACAGTGGGGTACAGATTCAGTGGGGTACAGATGTAGTGGGGTACAGATACAGTGGGGTACAGATTCAGTGGGGTACAGATTCAGTGGGGTACAGATTCAGTGGGGTACAGATACAGTGGGGTACAGATTCAGTGGGGTACAGATACAGAAGTGCCCCTGCAATGTGGGAAGGGACAAGACTCGTGTGTGGCTCAGCAATTATCCCCTCATTGCGGCTAATAGTCCCTCTGCATGGGGCCACTGACTCCATATAACTAGCCATTTGGCTGCGGGAGTGTTTTATATCTCAACTTCCCCGGGGACTGACTCTCTGTGTCTCGCTGCAGCCCCTCAAGGTCGTAGATCAGCGCATTCATTTCACTGCCAAGTGGGGACAAAGGGCTCAAAAATCACATTACACCTGCAGTCTGGATCTTCATTAGCAGAGACACAAGATTTGCAGCATGGGCAGTAAGTTGTGCGACTGACTGGCTGGCAGCCAGGGGTAGGTTCATCTCTCTGTTCATCACACTCACACACACACACACACACACACACACTCACACACACTCTCTCGCACGCGCACAGATAAAGGGACAGGCACTCGTATTCTGTTACAGGAAAGACACAGCTTCTTCTCCTCCTGAGCCGAGTGCAGGTTTCATTAGCCCAGTGATGTCAGCGGGGTGTTGGCTATAG
The DNA here is from genome assembly GCA_038501925.1 of Xenopus petersii. Taxonomy (NCBI): domain Eukaryota; kingdom Metazoa; phylum Chordata; class Amphibia; order Anura; family Pipidae; genus Xenopus; species Xenopus petersii. Next base: position 993,609 of record CM076678.1, on the reverse strand, counting down.
GATTGTGTACCTTACATGGAAATACACCAAGGGTTAGGAGCAGCCACAATTCATACCCAGCTCTCACGGGAGGTCCTTGGATGTGATTGTGTTTGGTTCTGGTGCTGGCAATCTACTGGCCATAGGAAGATGTTTGCAAAGTGGATCTAAATGCAGAAGACAATGCAGAATGGTGGATTCTCCGCTTCTCTCCCCCGGACTGGATACCCGGTGTCCTGCAGGTGTGTAACGTTCCCGGCTGTCATTCCCTGTGTTTTTCCCTCTGCTGCAGTGGGAACAAGTGGCTGCTTGAATAACAATCCCCACATTCCTCTCTGTCTAACTTGTGTGTTAATCAGCTCAACTATCACTCGTTACATTGTTTCACTCATGTCCTGTAGGAATGTATGTATTGTATGTGTGTCGCATTCCTATATGTTACATTGTTGCCATGTGTTTATTTTATGTTACAATGTCTCGTATATGGATTGTATCCTTGTGTATCTTGTATCCTTTTTGTGTATTGTATCTGTGTGTGTCTCATTCCTATACGTTACATTGTTCCCATGTGTTTATTTTATGTTACAATGTCTCGTATATGGATTGTATCCTTGTGTTTCGTCCCATATGTTACTGTCGTACTTTTGTGTTTAATTCATAAGTGTTTCTCTTGTATCCTGTAGGGATTGTAACCTTGTGTTTCTTGCAATCCTATATGTGTATTGTATGTGTGTCTCATTCCTATTACATTGTTCCCATGTGTTTATTATATGTTACCATGTCTCATATATGTGTTTCGTCCCATATGTTACCTTGTTTGCCTTGTGTAGGGATCATAGTTGTGTTACATTGTTTCTCTCATATCCCGTGTGCATTATTCCCATGTGTTTAATTCATTGTCACACTCGTGTCTATACATTATTGTCTGGTGTACGGATCATACCTGTGTGTGTGTGTTTGCGCTTTTGCTGCAAAACTGGCAACAAGCGTGGGACTGCGCTGTCAAACATTGTGCAACTCTTTCTGGATCAGTTTAGTGCAGTCTTTGCAGTATTTCTTGCCTGCAGAGCACACACACACACGGACTCTGCATTGCATCTCAGCCTGGCACAGGCGCCAATCACACTTCCAAGTAATAACCTCTATAAAAATACTCATTACAATTCTGCGTAATTCGTCGGATAAACCCGGGCTCTTGCTGTCTGTGGAAAGTGGGGGTGCATATCCCATATGGAGCAGCTGCTGCGGGGCAAGTTTAGGATTTGGGTAACTGTGTAGCGTCACATGCACTTATATAAACAGACCCATCGAGAGGCTGGAGATGTGTTAGAGTCTGTTTGTTCTAGGGGGGCTCGGGGAAATGGAACCCTGAAATCCTGTGGCTAATACTGTGGTGAGGTTCAGTGCAAATTGGTACAAGGTGAAACTTGTCTGGTTTCACTCTCTCAAACATTATTATGCCAGTGACAGACAAGGGGATCCACCTCTTTCTTTCCCCTGGTGAGATGTGCAATAATAATGGCACCTCGTGCCTGGCACTTCTACTGTATAATGGTATAAACAGAGGCTCCCGCGTAGAACACTGTGGGGAGATTGCCTTCCAGAATCAATGTGCCGAGTAGTAGTGGGTGGTTATAGGGTAGGGGCAAGTGTTGTTTGTACAGAGCCCACTGCAGGTTTTACCTTGATATCAATGTGCAACACACAGAGGAAAGAGTCAGCTCTGTGTCTCACACACAAAGGCAGTGAGTGTCTGAGCCCATTGTGTTCTGCTCACTGGCAGGGGACGAGTTCCACTCTCATTACTCATCTTTTATCAGCTCTTCAAATAATAACAGCATTCCCCCGGCGTTAATGATTGATCCGAGCCGAGCTGCGCCTCCATCTCACACACCCTTTTCCCTCCCTATAGAGACTCTCCACAAGTCACCAAACTGCATTTTTTGTACCTAAAGTCACTCATATATATATATACTGTATGTGTATTGCTACTGACTCATTGACAGCAGCTCTTGGGCCATTTCACTTACACTTTGTCTGATACACACACACAATCTCCAGCTGAGGCCACTGCCCAGTAGTCACAGGTATGTAGGGTGGCATGAGAGGGGGCACAGGAGACCAAGTTGGCAGCATAAAGGCAGTTTGATGAGACCGTGATGGGGACATTAGGGCAAGAAGGAGACATTATTGACCCCCAAACTGTGCCTCTCCCACCTGGTTATACCCAGTCACTAAATGCCCACACTTCTTTGCCAAATACTGAGAGATTGTCCCCATCCTACTTGTACATGTTGCAGATTATTCTGTCATTTTTGCTCACAGAAGAAATGATGTAAATCTTCTATTATAGTTCTCTCAGTATATTCCTGTATATTTTGGTACATTGCTTGTCCGGACACAACAAGGAGCCCCCATACTGTACCCTTACAGTCATATGTATGAGCACACAGACAGAAGGTCTCCCCCATACTGTACCCTTACAGTCATATGTACAAACACCCAGAGAGACTTTCCCCCCATACTGTATCCTTATAGTCACATGTATGAGCACCCAGAGAGACGGTCTCCCCAAACTGTATCCTTACAGTCACATGTATGAGCACCCAAAGACAAGACCCCCCTGCCCCCCAAACTGTACCCTTACAGTCACATGTATGTGCATCCAAAGACAAGGTCCCCCCAAACTGTACACTTACAGTCATATATACCAGCACCCAGAGAGAAGGTCCCCCCCATACTGTATCCTTACAGTCACACGTATGAGCACCCAGAGAGATGGTCTCCCCAAACTGTATACTTACAGTTACATGTATGAGCACCCAAAGACAAGATCCCCACAAACTGTACCCTTACAGTCACATGTATGTGCACCCAAAGACAAGGTCCCCCCAAACTGTACACTTACAGTCATATATACAAGCACCCAGAGAGAAGGTCCCCCCAAGAAAAGGGGGACTTTCAATAGGGTTATTGATCTGATGAATGTTCCGGATTATGTAGGTGGCAGTAGTGGTTTCTGTAGATACATTTAATACATTATTGTTTTATTGTTATTCAGTGAAAAATCGAATTACCCTGCTTGAGTTAGGGAAGATTTTATTGCCCCTGCTCCACTGTCTGACTTGATAACATTATGTTTCCGCTGGTACCAAAATTCTCTGTGACCAACCCACTGTCCCCTCAGCCTTTGGCCGTGGAGCACACACTCTACAGGAGGACTTTTCTGATTAGTGCTGTACAGCTGTCCCATAGCAACTAGTAGAACCAGAAATAATTTCTGACCATCCCCAGGATTGTGCAGTCCCTGCTGGAATGTTTATCTGTAGGAGCTGCCACTTAAAGTAAAGTCGTTTATGTGATTCTGCCATGTTGGCTACAGATTATTTCACGCATGGGAGATAAATATCGTTTATGGGTTTAAAAGACTTTGGATTGTGGTGAAACTGGTGTGGCTTTGTTTTCCTTGGGGGTAAGGGGTTCTGCTTGGCGAGGGTACTATTTACCCTGTATAATTCAGTACCCCCCCTATGGATGTCATTGATGAAACTGAGGGTTCAAGGCCCCCAGACACAGCTGCAGGTAACACCTGGCTTGGCAGGTAAATTGCTATTGGAAATCTCATTAACTATAGATGGGCAGCGGAACCCACGCCATTCATATTTAATCAGCTCTGCCACAAACTGGCGGCTGCGCATGAACTGATACATTCCGTCCAATCAGCATTCACCACAAAATGCTCTGCAGTCTTCAAAGTGGTTGGGGGTTAAATCAAAAGACGCAGCTGTTGTGTCCAGTTATGGTACAATGGAGCACTCTTTTCACACACACACAATTCACTCATCCACTGCACATTAAAAATAGACACAGCGAGTGTGCGATTGTTTGGATTGGACGCGCCCGACGCACGCACGTTGCACAAGTGACTTGTGATACAGGAGAGGTAGGTGGGCACTCCCTGCAGCTGCGACTCTTGGGCTTTTTGTCAGGCGACCCAGGTAAAAAAGTTATGAATAAGAAAAGAAGACCCAACGCGGGTGCAAGTTTTTGCCCTCCATCTTGGGTATATTCTCTTTGTACCTACCTACCTACATACATACATACATACCTACATACTGTACATGCACATCTGAATGACAGTTTCTGGGAGATGTGTGAGGCCGAGTTCCTGCCTTATTCTCCCACTCGTGTTTGTGCAAAGCCAAGGCACCAATATCCAACTTGTTCCCAAATATGTGCCCTCCTATTCCCCCTGGTGACCAAGCACTAGGCAAAAATGACATAGATTAACAATACAGTAGGAAGGGTCTCTGTGGTTAGTTGGGGCAGTAGGAAGTGGCTCAGTTGGGGGCTTGGGGCAGTAGGAAGGGTCTCTGTGGTTAGTTGGGGCAGTAGGAAGTGGCTCAGTTGGGGCAGTAGGAAGGGTCTCAGTTGGGGCAGTAGGAAGGGGCTCAGTTGGGGCAATAGGAAGGGTCTCAGTTGGGGCAGTAGGAAGGGTCTCTGTGGTTATTTGGGGCAGTAGGAAGGGTCTCTGTGGTTAGTTGGGGCAGTAGGAAGTGGCTCAGTTGGGGCAGTAGGAAGGGTCTCCGTGGTTAGTTGGGGGCAGTAGGAATGGTCTCAGTTGGGGGCTTGGGGCAGTAGAAGGGTCTCTGTGGTTAGTTGGGGCAGTAGGAAGGGGCTCAGTTGGGGCAGTAGGAAGGGTCTCAGTTGGGGCAGTAGAAAGGGTCTCAGTAGTTAGTTGGGGCAGTAGGAAGAGTCTTAGTTGGGGCAGTAAGGTGTCTCAGTGGTTAGTTAGGGGCTTGGGGCAGTAGGAAGGGGTCTCTTGAAGTCTACATTGTCACTCAGTAGAAAAGTACCATATTATTGTCCTACTTTGGCTGCTATAACAGATTTATTCTGTACATTCATTTCCAGATTTATTCTGTACACGGGGAGACGTGGGCTCGTAACAATAAGATTTGAGGCACTTAGTGAAATAAAGTACTCACTGTACTCTCGCTCTATAGTGAATTATAGTTTCCATGACAACTTTAGACGTGGGTCCCTTAATCATTTTTCCTCTATAGCCTAATTAAAGTGACATAAATGGAAGTAATGCAGAGCGACTTTACCTACAGTGGGAAGGTGATATACACATTACTTTTGTAATTGGACCAGTCTGTTACCTCCCCCCCATATAATTCCTGCACTTTGTTGCATTGAGCTCCATGAACTGGACCAGCGCCCCATGCGTACAACTCAGGGAAGGGACTTTCGCACGGTTCATAGCTCATCGGCTCATCATTTCTGTCTATTCAGCGGATCTGGCACAGACAGACAAGAAAATAGCAGAGTCGCATTTGCCCCAAATCCATCCCCTTCCGCATGAATCACTTGGCTGTAAAGTCTCCTAGAACCACTTGTTCTTTGTGCGACACTCTCCCACCTCGGGTTGTTGTGTAGATATTTGGTCAGTGCATTTCGGCTGCTCTCTGGGATTGGAGGAAACCCTCGGGCCAGTCACACGCAAGTCTTTTAGGCTCCATTGTGTAAGGGGGAAATGTGATTCACTTGGGATTCTTCAGCCCAACACTTTCCTGCTCAACCTGTTTCTCCAGGTAGGAGGGCTTCGGAGCAGGTCAGGCCTCTACCTCCTTCCATTGCAGGGAGGTCTCCTGGCACATAAAGGAGCCTTTCATCAGTAAATGCCGTCGTTTGGAATTTCATTAAGCCTCATGTTGTTGCTTTTTGCTGACTCCATGTGAATGCCACGCTGTGGGCACCTTCTCCCTCTCCATCCACAGCCTCCTATGTGCCAGGCTTCTTGCATTTCAGCTGGAAACAACACTTGGCCATGGACCTTATTTCATATTCCACCTCTTTATTGTGACTCTGATGGAGATATATGGGAACAATAATCTGCTGCTTATCTCCACTTCTGTTACGTCGCAAGTCAAGTCTGCAGGACGCATTTACTGCTCCGGGACAAGTGATGCCAAATCTAGTCGCTAATTTACTCATTTAGATTCATTATCTCCAGCCATTGCTATTGGTTCTTGGCTCATGGTGCTCTTCAACACTCGTCAGGGTTCTTGGGCTGAAAAGCCCTAATATATATCAAGTGAACGGCCATCGTCCTGAGGAAAGACCCATTTCTTGATGCAGTTGGGTCCCAAGTCATTGTTGGTTGCACAATGGTGGGGATTCAGTTGGAAAGCCACAAGTTGAAGATCACTACTCTACCAAATAGGAGACTGAGGTACGAAATCCAGCCCGACCCTTATTGGTTGGACTTGCTGATGGTGTGGTACCACTTGGATGTGCCGGGCACTCAAAGCTAATGGGTTTGGCTGCTCCTTTATTTTGCTTTTTTTTTTGATGTTCTGAGAACTTTACATCCATTATAATGTTCTTCTTGTATCATGTGTGTGTGATTCAACCTTATTTTCCTATGCTTAGACCTGTAGGAGTAGAATCATTTGCTATGGGCCCTTTACAACAGGTAGCAGTAACACTAGCTTGCAGCCAGGCTTTTGTGCAGATGGAAATGTAATTAGTATAATTACTATGGAAGTCAATGCGCAACTCAAGCTATTGTCACTTGTCACTCCCTTCTCAGAGACACCTGTATGGTTATAGGTTTAATAGTCTAATTGCCTGTGTATGGTCTGTTACCTGTATTTATCCTCCCCTAACCCTCCCGCTGTGCCACAGTCCATTAGTACCACTGTAGTAAATGTCTATTCTGCTGCATTACATAACGCAACCCCCTCTCCCCAGTACAATGTTATACGGTGCATTCACCAGAGATGTACCATGCACAGCCATGAGTGTGCCCCAGTATAGTATTAGAATTTCAGGTTTTTCATCAGGATGAGACTGAAATACAGTTCCGGCTCTGTGCCCGTGACATTGTTTCATCCCGCGCCACATCACATCCTATTTAATAAAGGGCGCCGTGTATCGGAGGCGGTTTTCCTGACGAACAGGTTCTTTGTTGAGTGGCTGATGCACAAATGTGCCAACTACTCCTTGGCACTGCCCACTCTCACCTGAGGCACCTGCTGCACCCACACTCCCTTTCCCTTCACATCGTATCATCAGCTCTGTATTAAAGGGATTGTATATTTTACATTCAGCGTTTCATTAAAGGAGAAGGAAAACCACAATCAGTAGGGGAGTGCCAAGGTGTTTGCCACCGTCCAGTGGTTCTTTACTAGAATTAATGGGGAGTGTGTGGGCAGGGAGCCCATCAGGAATCACAGGGCCCCATACTAATGTCTGCAGCTCCCTATCATCCAAGGGGGGCCCAATTATTAATCCATTTGTCCTCTAGGCAGAGGGCCCGACAACAAGAAAAAATAATTTAACCTGTAGCTGCATGGCCACGCCCCTGATCCACTCGGCCACACCCTTTATACTAAAACCAACATTTTGTCAAAACACAGCTCCACCTGCTTTGTCACCTGAAAATTACACTTTTATATCTCTTAGGGCCCCTGAATGCAGTACTTCCCTAATGGGGCGCTGGGGATGCTTGCCTAACAACTTGGCACCCCTCAAAGATTTTGCCTTTCCTTCTCCTTTAAAAACCACTCCCCCCCCCCCACACCATATCAGTGAATTAAAGTCTATCTACTAAGCTACTCAGGCTCCCTTTCTGTCAGAGGAGTCGCTAAGAAAAGTATTTTTCAAATTCCTTCCCGCCTTGAGAAACTGTAAGAGCCCTTTTCCTAACTGCCCGTCTCCTAACTGCCATCTCCTAACTGCCCGTCTCCTAACTGCCCGTCTCCTAACTGCCCGTCTCCTAACTGCACCTCTTCTAACTGCCCGTCTCCTAACTGCCCGTCTCCCAACTGCCCGTCTCCCAACTGCCCGTCTCCTAACTGCCCGTCTCCTAACTGCCCGTCTCCTAACTGCCGTCTTCTAACTGCCCTTCTCTTAACTGTCCTTCTCTTAACTGCCTGTCTCCTAACTGCCCGTCTCCTAACTGCCCGTCTCCTAACTGCCCATCTTCTAACTGCCCTTCTCTTAACTGCCCTTCTCTTAACTGTCCTTCTCTTAACTGCCCGTCTCCTAACTGCCCGTCTCCTAACTGCCCGTCTCCTAACTGCCCGTCTTCTAACTGCCCGTCTTCTAACTGCCCTTCTCTTAACTGCCCTTCTCTTAACTGCCCTTCTCTTAACTGTCCTTCTCTTAACTGCCCGTCTCCTAACTGCCCGTCTTCTAACTGCCCTTCTCTTAACTGCCCTTCTCTTAACTGTCCTTCTCTTAACTGCCCGTCTCCTAACTGCCCGTCTCCCAACTGCCCGTCTCCCAACTGTCCGTCTCCCAATTGCCCGTCTCCTAACTGCCCGTCTCCTAACTGCCCGTCTCCTAACTGCCCGTCTCTTTTGCCGTCTCCTAACTGCCCGTCTCCCAACTGCCCGTCTCCCAACTGCCCGTCTCCCAAATGCCCGTCTCCTAACTGCCCGTCTTCTAACTGCCCGTCTCCTAACTGCCCGTCTCCCAACTGCCCGTCTCCTAACATAACTGCCCCCAGACTCCAGCACAGAATGTGCCCAATTAGTACAGTCAGTAACAGTGATGTCATAGTTATCATGATGCGATGAGAGTGTCTAGTTAATAATATTATCCCTTTGATATCTTTTCATTTGCCTCCGATGGCTGAGAGGTTTTATTATTAATAAGGAGGAGAGGAATTGTGCGAGGGACGTGAGATAGAATTGTAGCAAAGAAAGGGAGCCCTGCCGAGCGGCACATCAGCCCCGGCTGCTCATTTCCATTTAAATTGGAGGCTTTTTGTTGCTCACACAATTAGACTTCCATTTGGGGAAGATAAACAAAATGCTGAACGTGTCACACAGGGTTTTATAGACTTTCACCTTCAATTCCCACTTTCTTCTGCCATCGCCATTTAATGCGCAGTCACATTATTCCCCGTAACATTGCGAGGGGGGCTGCTCCAGGAGCTGCGATTAAAGGCAACACAAACACCAAGGATCTGCTCCTTATTTTCTGCAAACTCCATTGTAAACTCTGTGAGTTGCAGCAAACCTCTTCCCTGGGCGTAGAATGAAAGGTGGCAGTTAGAAGCCAGGAGAGTGTCAGTCTTATGTTATTACTTAGAAGTGAGAGAAGTCAATTAAAGGATGTGCTGATAATTGCTCTGAATTGCTTTCTATGCTACACACAGTGGAACCGTTTGCTTATCCACTTGCTTTATCTCATATTGAGAATGGCATCTGGTTGCTAGGATCACTGACCCTGGCAACCAGACATCCGGTTGATATTTCCTCTTTGATCTTGTAATAGATTGTGTGTGTGTGTCGGATTCTGATAAAAAAACCTCCAAAAACCTCTGCTGTCCCATGAATCTGTCTTTTCTAACTGACCGTTGAACTCAGGGCATTTTACACCTACGGACGGCCTTGCCATTTTATCATATAAGGGGCTACCTGGTGTTTATCTTCACCTTTCTCCTAAGTGTTCCCCATTTCCTCAAAAGCTCAGTATTTTAGGGTGTGTACTGTGCTATTTCCATGGGTCACAGGCACAATATGGGCCTTAAATTTATAGTAACACAGTAAGTAAGGTTGAAAAAAAGACACACGTCCATCAAGTTTTTTTTTGAATCTGCCTAACTGCCAGTTCATCTACTTCCTCCTTTTCTAACAATATACTTCCTGTTTCAGATGAAATAAAACTGTCAGTTATTTGTGAATCTTCTCTTTGTTCTTATTGGGGCAGATACAAATATCACCTTGATCCTATTACATGTGCACGTGGGTGTCACTGTGTATTGAGATCAGTCCATCTTATCTAGGGAATATTCTGCAGGAGAGAGAATGAGGGAGCCGGGGCCCTTGTTTTGTAGATATGGCCACAACCAGCCGCCGACGCTTTGTTTTCATTTTTCGGGCTGATTTATGGAGCACGTTGTTGTTTTATGACTCCCATAAATGAAAGTCTGCCAAAGAGTTTTTTATGAGAGTGTGTTTCCAGCTTTAGAATGAGTCTCACTCTCTCTCTTTCTCTGTCTCTCGTTTTCTTCATTTGTTCAACCACAATTATCCCCAAGCTACACACCAGCTATGGGATTGGTTTTGTGGGGCTCCTGTTTGATACGGGAAAAGGGCACCGGGAGCCACAAAATCACTGAGGTCCCCAACCACATACAGCAAGTCAGTCATAGGGGTATATTTATTAAAGAGTGAAGTTAGAGATCGCCACAGTCCTCTAGAGTGAAATCCCCCCACTCTCCATTCATTTCTATGGGATTTTGAAAGGCGTATTTATCAAAGGATGAACTTTCACTTTCACCCTCTGATACTTTTTTAAAAATTCCATAATTTCACTCTTTGATAAATATACCCCATAGTCTGTAGAGAGGGTCTGTATTGGGGTACTGTAGCCTTAGGTACTTTGTGGTTATGGGGTGCACAGAGGACCTGTATTGGGGTACTGTAGCCTTATGTGCCTTTGTGATTTATAGGGGTGCACACGGGGTCTGTATTGGGGTACTGTAACCTTATGTACTTTGTGGTTATGGGGTGCACATAGGGCCTGTATTGGGGTACTTTAGCCATTATGTGCTTTTGTGATTTATAGGGGTGCACAGGGGGTCTGTATTGGGGTACTGTAGCCTTAGGTACTTTGTGGTTATGGGGTGCACAGAGGGCATGTATTGGGGTACTTTAGCCTTATGAGCCTTTGTGATTTATAGGGTTGCATAGGGGGTCTGTATTGGGGTACTGTAGCCTTATGTGCCTTTGTGATTTATAGGGGTGCACAGGGGGTCTGTATTGGGGTACTGTAGCCTTACGTACTTTGTGGTTATGGGGTGCACAGAGGACCTGTATTGGGGTACTGTAGCCTTATGTGCCTTTGTGATTTATAGGGGTGCACACGGGGTCTGTATTGGGGTACTGTAACCTTATGTACTTTGTGGTTATGGGGTGCACATAGGGCCTGTATTGGGGTACTTTAGCCATTATGTGCTTTTGTGATTTATAGGGGTGCACAGGGGGTCTGTATTGGGGTACTGTAGCCTTAGGTACTTTGTGGTTATGGGGTGCACAGAGGGCATGTATTGAGGTACTTTAGCCTTATGAGCCTTTGTGATTTATAGGGTTGCATAGGGGGTCTGTATTGGGGTACTGTAGCCTTATGTGCCTTTGTGATTTATAGGGGTGCACAGGGGATCTGTAATGCGGTACTTTAACCTTATGTGCCTTTGTGATTTATAGGGATGCATAAGGGGTCTGTATTGGGGTACTGTAGCCTTATGTGCCTTTGTGATTTATAAGGGTGCAGAGAGGGTCTGTATTGGGGTACGGTAGCCTTATATACTTTGTGTTTATGGGGTGCACAGAGGGCCTGTATTGGGGTACTTTAGCCTTATGTGTGCCTTTGTGATTTATAGGGGTGCATAGGGGGTCTGTATTGGGGTACTGTAGCCTTATGTACCTTTGTGATTTATAGAGGTGCGTAGAGGGTCTGTATTGGGGTACTGTAGCCTTATGTGTGCCTTTGTGATTTATAGGGGTGCATAGGGGGTCTGTATTGGGGTACTGTAGCCTTATGTACCTTTGTGATTTATAGGGGGTCTGTATTAGGGTACTGTAGCCTTATGTGCACTTGTGATTTATAGGGGTGCATAGGGGGTCTGTATTGGGGTACTGTAGCCTTATGTACCTTTGTGATTTATAGGGGGTCTGTATTAGGGTACTGTAGCCTTATGTGCCTTTGTGATTTATAGGGGTGCATAGGGGGTCTGTATTGGGGTACTGTAGCGTTATTTGCTTTGTAGTTATGGGGTTGATTAAACTACAATCTTGGCAAATATAAAGAATAGCGATAGAAATTATGAATATATATATATATATATATATATATATATATATACGTAACATTGTAATAAGTTTTATTAGGAGAGATTATTATTTGAGTCTCCCATTCATGTCCATCAGTTGTGTTGCAGTAGGAGAATGTTCTGTACAGATATATAAAGAAGATGGTGGAACGGCTACTTTAAGTATTGGGGACACTTTGATGACATATTTGCAGTTTGAGGGGGGCACCTTGTCTGCATTGAGAATCAATACTCTGGGCTGTTTCAGCCGCCATAGAATTACTTGGTGGTTCTGATACAGTAAGAGATGGGAAACATGTTGCTGGGGGGCTGTCATAGAGATTAGTCACCCACCCCGACTCTGTTATAAATCATCCCCCGCTCCCGGCACAACATCCATTCAATAAATCACTTCATTCGGCACAAGCCACAACGTTGGCAGAGCGGCCAAATAATACGCAGGAGAAAAGGTCACAAGTTTATAAAACAAGTGGCCGATTTGTTCAGAATCAATGAAAAAGGTTCAGAGAGGTTCCGGAGGGCACTGGCAATATCCCAGAGTCTCCGCTACAGAAATTCTCTGTTAATTGTTCCGATTAAATTAACAAGGTGCCCGGTTCACGTGTTCTGGTTCTGACATTTTTCAACAGGACTTTATGGGGCCTTTTCATATGGTTTATGGCACATGTTTAGTCCCAAGAGTGCAACAGTAGGCACACAATCAACGCTGGTTGTTCATGAGTCGCAACACTCTTGCCTGATGCATCTTTTATAACTGAAGCGACACAGTTGTCTTGCATACGTTGCATTTATGTGTTATCAACTAGGATTTTGCCCTTGTGAGTGGCCATTGGGGGGGGATTGATGCCTCTGAGACATTGTATAAATAAAGTCCATATTAATTGTGCGACTGTGTATCCCATTTAGGAGCATGAGCGCAGCCCAGTGTTAGAAAGTATCAGGTTTGTTTTTTTTGTGGTTTGTGGGTTTTTAAATCGTTTTTGAGAAAAGCACGCGAGCAATGGAAATCCTTGCTGAGAAATGAATCCCGAGGCATTCTGGGAGTATTGGCCATTTATGTTTAGTATTTGCTGAATGTCTTTTTTTATTGTGTTCCGGATGCTCCTAAGTAACAATATCAGTATGGCGGCTCTCTGTGTGTATATATATATATATGTATATGCCATTTAGATTTTGAGGAATTAATTCTGTCCATTTAAATACATCAGGAAGGATTTTCCCTGTGTGCAGTTTAATTGGGTTACATTTTCCCATGGTGCGGAATTCTGTCAGTACAATAACGGGGGAACCTCAATAAAAATAGAGCCCACCCGGCAATGTGTCTCCTGAACAGCTTGTGTTGGGCCCACGTTTGATCTATGCTAATTGAGCTTTTTATATCATGATATAGGCCAGACCTACAGCACTCCAGCTGCTCCAGTTATATATATATATATATTATGTATAGCAGGCCCATGGGAGAATATCCTGCAAGTCTGTGGGGATGTGGTTCTGAATCAGAGCCAATGGAAAATCATGGATTTAGCAGGTTGAGTTAAAGACATTGACTGGAAGGTAATGTCTTTAACCTGTAAATATGATAAATTATCAATTGCTGTATATACCATAAGTCGCTTACTCAATACAATACATCCCTATGGATCCTGCAGCAGTTACTGTTACTTATATATATATCTCCTCATTCCCCCCAAACAGCATGATGAATAGAGACCCTCCCGATGGAGCTTTCATTAAATATTCAGCACCAGTGGCTTTTCCTCTTCTCTAATCAGCCAACTGGAGGGCTACGTGCCCTAGGAAAAGATTGAGATGACCCCCAACAAACGTCATCCCTGAACAAATGCAGAAAACTGTATATAACTGGTACATGGCAACGGCCAACCTATAGATTCAATTGATTCTGTCATGATTTGTATTATGTTGTTTTTATTTCTAAATGACACCGTTTAGACTGCAAATAATTCACTGTACAATATAAAATGTCATTCCTGAAGCAGCAAGTGTATTTAGTTGTAATATTGGTGTGTAGGTGCATCTCAGCTCATTTTGCCTGGTCATGTGATTTCAGAAAGAGCCAGCACTTTAGGATGGAACTGCTTTCTGGCAGCCTGTTGTTTCTCCTACTCAATGTAACTGAATGTGTCTCAGTGGGACCTGGATTTTACTATTGAGTGTTGTTCTTAGATCTACCAGGCAGCTGTTATCTTGTGTTAGGAAGCTGCTATCTGGTTACCTTCCCATTGTTCTGTTGTTATCACTCCAACTTGCAGTACAGCAGTAAAGAGTGACTGAAGTTTATCAGAGCACAAGTCACATGACTTGGGGCAGCTGGGAAACTGACAATATGTCTAGCCCCATGTCAGTTTCAAAGTTAAATATAACAAAAATCTGTTTGCTCTTTTGAAAAACGGATTTCAGTGCAGAATTCTGCTGGAGCAGCACTAATAACTGATGTGTTTTGAAAAAATAAATACATTCTCATGACAGCTTCTTTATAATAGGAATGGCAAATCAGTGGCAAGCTGCCCAGTGATGCGGTACCCCAGTAAGGCTCAAGCTTTGCTTGCCTGTGCAGTATATACAGTAGGTACTGACCCGTACAGTGAATCAGAACCAACACAATGTCTCACAAGACACTGAAAGGGAAAACGTAATTTTTATTTTACAAATGGCCAAGCCCTGCGGCACCTGGACGCGCTGTCACATTGCATTGCTTTGTGCTCCATTAGGTTTTCATGGGCTTTTAGGGGGTACAAGGGGGGACCCAAAAGACTGTTTGCTACAGGGATTACCCATTGTGATGCTCTGGCCTCTGATCTCTATGAAAGGAACATGGAGAATGTTAATGGCAGAAGAGCAGTTGCCGCATTGACTCCGTGACAGGTTGGGGGCCACACACAGCCGCTGCCTATTCATATTGCTTTGTTATTATGTCACGGAATCCAGGCTTTGGGGATTAATGGGAATATGTGACGGAGGGATATGAGCGCATTAAGGGGATTAACGCTCTGCGTGTTCAGTTGCTCTCGGCATTTTCCTTCTACTCCTCATTCAGATTAAGCTCCCATCAGTCCCATGACATGAGCTCTCCTGTTCCCCTTTGTACGTGAGCCATTGGCTTAGATACTCAGTGACTGTCCTGCCTCAGGGGCCACTTCCAACTGTCACATATCTATCAGGTTGTATTAGGTATTTAGGTTTGCTGGGGTCTGTAACTCAAGCAGGTGGTGGGACTGATGCCATAACACAGGGGAATTGGCTGGAAGTCTGTGACTCAAGCAGTGGGTGGGGCTAGAACACTCTTATGGCATCTTACAGGGGGAGGGACAGGAAGCCTATAGCTCCACCAGTGGGCGTTAACAACACCCCCCATCTCCCAAACCTGTCCTTTCCCTTTACAAGATTATTCTTTGTCTGTGTTTATTGCACCGAGGGACACAAGCTGCATTTAACATACCCCCGCCTCCCTTCCAAGAACCCACTTCCCATTCACATGGTTCTTAGAACATCAGATTTGTGTTTCCCACACACATTCCTCGCACGGATCAGTCCCATGCACCTAATTAATGAGCATTAATGAGGCTTCGGCTGCTTGCGAGGCCAGGGAAATGCACAAAAACACTCCGTGGCCAATCAGTGAGGGCATCGTATTGTACCTCATGTGAAAAGTATTTGGTGCCGGTGCCAGTGAGAGTGGGCAGTGCCAAGTCATTAGCACAAGCAGCTCGGGGGGGGGGGACAGGAATGTGACTCTTTGTGTGACTCACTATTTGTGTACTTAGTCAGGGTGCTTGGAGGTAAGTCCTTCACTTCTTGTGCTTCACTGCAATGCACTTAAGTGTCTGCCCCCCCCCCCCCCACTGAATGGCACGAGCCCTGACACTTTCTGCACATGGACATAAATGGCTACACATTGCATGTGATTGGACCAGATCTTTCCCATACACAGAGGCAGCTCAGCCCAATAATTGGGCATTATTCCCTTCATTTAAAGACATGATTATTAAAATGTATACAGTGCTGTACAACAGTAGGGCACATACATGGTACATATATGGACAGATACTGGGGGGTAAGAGGGCTCTGCTCATTAGAACTTACAAATTAAAGAGTAATATAGCATATCATATATATACAGTACCTTCCAACATTGGACAGTTAAAGCCTGGAACATTATAGGCCATGGCTATTATCTGATCCCTTTGGGTACTGCCTGGTCCTTCCTTTTCTACTTCCTAATTCCTTTGGTTACTTTCCAAGCGTTTCTTTCCTACTTTCTGATCCATTTAGGTACTCCCTGAGTCTTCCTTGCCTACTTCCTCATCCCATTGTGCACTCCCTGAGTCTTCTTTGCCTACTTCCTCATCCCATTGGGCACTTCCTGAGTCTTCCTTGCCTACTTAATCGTTCCTTTGGGAACTTCCCGTGTCTTCCTTGCCTATTTCCTCATCCCTTTGGTCACTTCCCGAGTCTTTCTTGCCTACTTCCTCATCCCTTTGGGCACTTCCCGAGTCTTCCTTGCCTACTTCCTCATCCCTTTGGGCTTTTCCTGAGTCTACCTTGCCTACTTCCTCATCCCTTTGGGCACTTCCCGAGTTTCCTTGCCTACTTCCTTATCCCTTTGGGCACTTCCTGAGTCTTCCTTGCCTACTTCCTCATCCCTTTGGGGACTTCCTGAGTCTTCCTTGCCTACTTCCTCATCCCTTTCCCCGATCCCTTTGGGCACTTCCCGAGTCTTCCTTGCCTACTTCCTCATCCCTTTGGGCACTTCCCAAGTTTCCTTGCCTACTTCCTTATCGCTTTGGGCACTTCCTGAGTCTTCCTTGCCTCCTTCCTCATCCCTTTGGGGACTTCCTGAGTCTTCCTTGCCTACTTCCTCATCCCTTTCCCCGATCCCTTTGGGCACTTCCTGAATCTTCCTTGCCTACTTCCTCATCGCTTTGGGCAATTCCTGAGTCTTCCTTGCCTACTTAGTCTTTCCTTTGGGTACTTTCTGAGCCTTTCTTTCCTATTTCCTGATCTGGCTGCTTATTTTTGGCCTTTAACTGACTTTCCTAAGGATGGGAGCAGTTGACTGAGGAACATACACGGGCCATTATGGAGACATGGGGTTGATTTATCACACAGTGCTGGTGCAGTAGCAGCTACAAGATTTAGGGGCACTCTGAGCCAGTGATTGGGGTGATAATTGTGTTTTTGGCACTAGTGTCAGCTTGGCAGGTAAATAACTGGGATGTGTGATTCCCCCCGGGGGGCATTTTTCTGAGTTGTGTGTGAAAATAACTGTATTCCTCTTATATGAATAATCTACTGCTCACACTCACCTTCCTCTCCTTCTCTCCACAGCCACAACCAGAGAGACACCACCTTTAGGCACCCCGCGACGGGCGACATCTCCCCGGAAAACTTTGACTTTGATTTACGAGACAGGTAAGTCTGGGCCCGTTTGTTCATGATGGGTTGGCCCCCTGTGTGTGTAAAGTCTCTGAGCTCCATGTTTCACATGACCCCGTCTCACCCATTTGAGCTCTCATTTATTATCTCTGCAGCCTGTCAGCACAGCAGAATGGGGTATGAGTTGTCAGACAATTTGGTTACCTGAATAATTCAGGGGTTCATCTGATTACTGGCACATATCTGGGTGCGGGACAGAGGAATTACTGTACCACACAGGCTCCAGCCGCTGCCCAATATCAATAATGTATTTGATTTGAATAAAATGTTGCTAAATTGTAGCCAGGAGTCGAAAGATGTGACAGGGGGAGATCTTGTCTGCACTGAGCAACTCATTAATGTGTGTCTAACGATCCCTTCCTCATTAATCTGCCACATGGCTAATACCTTGTCTGACTGGCACAGCAGTAGCTCATTATACACATGATATTAATATCCATCCGGGGCCCTAAAATTCATACTGCATTGCTCCGGGGCCGTATAGTCTCCCTTCAGCACAGACATCCAATAGAATCACTGTATGGGCCCTAACTACATCCCAAGGACACCCCACTCATTATAGGGGTACTCAGTGCCACTTATACTACAGGAGACCCCATTGCACTTACTACTCCAGTCAGATTATAGGGACACTCGATTGACAGCAATTACTCAGTGATTATGATCCTTATATATGGGACGGAATATGTATATGGAGCATATTCTGGAGTGGAAGGGGTTAAAGGTATTTGGTTCATTATACTCACCGGTCTGCAGTTACCTGTAATTATAGAGAATTAGAGTTGCCAGTGATGGCCCAGGCTGGTAGTTTTGTGCCACTTCAGTAACACGGGGAGCGCCTGAATGTCTGTGCCAGGCTGTAACAATATTAACCTGCTCATGTGCTGCGTCGGGTTCTATAAAGTAATCGCAGCTGATAACGGGCGGTGCGTGGCCCCTGGGGAGCAGCTTTGTGTAATTTCATCCATCGGCCCCGTTACTATGGCAGCAAAGGACAAAATGAATCAACACCTGGGAAGTGGGTCTGTTAGTCTCCCACCTCTCTCAGCACAAAAGGTGGGCACGTTCCTTCCTCCCAATTAATAGTGGTGCTGGGCACACGTGCCAACATTACTGCCTCTGAGCTCTGCCCCTGTTCTATAGCTGACACTTGCCCTTCTCACTGCCAGGTAATAGTCCGATAGCATTTCATCTGCACCCGTACAGGGGCCCCTCATTCTGCTGGGCATTAGAGTTATTCATACCTATTTGGGATTAGATTTACCTTCCTGCACATGGGTGGATAACTGTGGCCCTCAATGTGTTGCCCCTCTCAGTCCAAACACTGAAATTTGCTTAAAGGGACAGGACCTGCCCTTATTAACCATTCACTGAAGGAATAGCGGGTTTGTGCTGAGCACACCTTTTCTCTATTATACCAGCGTGCTCCCTCGGCCTAACTGTTTCCACACTGTATGGCAGTCAGAACATCCTAATTGCCACCTTGTGCCCTGTAATAAAGGGGTGAACCTTTATCAACATTAATAATTGTATTAGTTAATAAAAATATGAATACAAATATACAGGATCAATGATTAAACCTTTTGATATACTACATGTGAGCAATAACTTACACACAGACACAAGTTAGAATTTAAAAACATTTACTTAGCTTTGTATAATGGTAATTATAATAATAATAACAATAATAACAGTTCTGCATCAATTCAGCACAATCGGGGAGCTCTTTGGACTCTGATTCCCCTGTTTGTGTGGATGAGATGCCAGTGATACACAGGTAGGTGTGTGTGTACCTGAGGGTGTCTGTGTGCTGATGGGCGCAATCATCAATCAGATTGTGTCCCTCCATTGCCGGGAACGGGCATTATTCCTACAATACGAGGAGACGGAGGCCAATGCTGAGACATGGGGGGCCAATACATGGAGACAATGCTGGGGGGCTAATACAGACTGGCACATTTCCAGTTCAGTAAGTGGTGGGAGGGAATGGATTGTCTGTGCCACATGGTCCCACACGCAGGAGATTGATCGGGGACACGCTGGTTATTTGGTATTAAATGTGCCAACGTCTGCCCGTAACTTCCCTCTGGCACATCCTAGAAATGGAACCTTTTTCTGCCCCACCTTTGTATCCTGGCAACTCATGTCCCTCCCCTGGTACAGACTCTGTAAATAAATATGGCAGCTGGGCCCCTCTGTTTGTGTGCCAGTCCCAAAGGCAGGGCATTAACCCTCTATATTCCCGACAGCTCCAGGCAGAGCAGAATCATTGTTTGTGCTGTAAACACATTTGGAGCTTCACCCGTTCCCTTCAGCTCTTTCCTTTATTTACTCACTTTCCTATTCACTGCATGGGCCCCCGGGGGAGGAATTTACTCACATGAGACATTACATGGGGGTGACTTACTCACTGCACCCAGCACCCAGCACCCAGGCAGCTGCTGATATAGAGAGAACTTGCTTGTGCCAAATAACATGTAATAAGGGGAACATCAAACTCTTGAATATTACTGCAAGTTTCCACTCAATGTGGGGGGGCTAGTGGCATACATGGTAGAGGGGGCACATGGGCTGGTGGGTAACAAATAGGGGGAGACAGGGGTCGGTGGGTAATACACTGGGGAGACAGGGGCTGGTGGATAACACACTGGGGGAGACGGGCTGGTGGGTAACACACTGGGGGAAACAGGGGTCGGTGGGTAACACACAGGGGAGACAGGGGTCGGTGGGTAACACACTGGGGGAGACAGGGGTCGGTGGTTAACACACTGGTGAGACAGGGGTCGGTGGGTAACACACTGGGAAAGACGGGTCGGTGGGTAACACACTGGGGGAGACGGGTCGGTGGGTAACACACTGGGGGAGACAGGGGTCGGTGGGTAACACACTGGGGGAGACAGGGTTCTGTTGGTAATACTGTGGGAGACAGGGGTCGGTGGGTAACACACTGGGGGAGACAGGGGTCGGTGGGTAACACATTGGGAAAGACAGGGGTCGGTGGGTAACACACTGGGGGAGACAGGGGTCGGTGGGTAACACACTGGGGGAGACAGGGGTCGGTGGGTAACACATTGGGAAAGACATGAGTTGGTGGGTAACACTGGGGGAGACAGGAGAGTGCATCAGAGGGGTACAGATGGGTGTTCAGACTGTTTCTGACAATCCTTTGAAGTCTGATGATTTGTAATTGGATTTGGGGATTTGGAGTCTCCGTGCAGTTTATATTATATGGGGTGAGTCTGTGAGAGAGAAAGAATCATCAGTAGGACGGCTCCCTCTGCGCCGGATGCACACTGAATGCCAAATACACCACAAATGACATTATTTTCACTCCTGTATTTACAGAGAACAACGCAGAGCTGCATTTCTCATATACACATTGTACAATCCCAAAGGGCTGAGCTGATAATAAATACTATACTTCTACTCGCTGGCAGAACCCAGGGCACACGCTGTGATATTTCTGTAAAAGCAATTTATGTGATAGGCGCCCCCCCCCCCCTCGAGCCCCCAGCACCGCAGGCCCCCAGAGCAGTCCAAGGACACGTTTCCCCCGACTCGGTGACATTAGTCAGTGATATTGTTCTTATCCCTGAAATAGAGAGGAAACATTTGCAAGAGAATATCATTGTGCCCCTGATACACTGTGTGCTAAATGTATAATTGGAACATATAATACCCCACTCCAATACTCTTTAAGGTTTGGGGGATATTTGGGGAGAAATCTTATTTCATAATTTACATACACCTGAAAGCCCATGTTGTTGGTCCAGTAGGGTGAGATTTGGGACAAACACTTCTTTCCTCTCCAACATATTCCTGTAACTGTGGCTGAATGACATCAATGTATATAGTTAAATGTGGAACCTTCGTTTGAGCTTCTGGGGGCCCTGATCAAAACCTCCAAGGGAGGGGGGGGCTTCAACTGGGAAAAAGTCCAACAACCACATGATCAAAATGTTCTATCAAGGTTATACATCCCCTGTCCTCTCTCTGAATGTAGCCATCCACCTACCTACCTACATTATATCTGCCATTGTGACATTAGATGGTTTCCATGGTAACTAGCAATGCAAGCTTAACCCCCTTGAGCCAAGGTGTAGAGTGAACTTCAAATTATCGGTTATCATCTCCTGCCTGTCTCAACTGTCAGTCCTGGCTCATCCCATAGATGTTCCTCTGGGCTCTCAGTAGGCCAATCAAGTTCCTCGACTCCCGTCTCAGAAAAACCCATTGTGTGCGTCTGAGGAACCCAGGGCCCCAAGCTCAAACACTGAAAAACAGCCCCAAACTATTATTTCTCCACCACCAACTCTCCCATCATTATCTCACATTCAGGCAAGTAATGTTCCTCTGGCATGAGCCCAAGCCATGGTTCTCTAGTGAACGCTGGGCATTTTCCTTGTTATATTAGGCAAGTGTGTGGTTGCTTGTCTAGAATCCCACCCTCCTTAAGGACAGAAGAAGATGATGCCATATTGAATGTCACTTCAGTTCTACCGACAGTGTTTGTGTCTGTAGATTACGTGGCCGCGTAAGTAACCGTACAATGGGTGGAACCTACATAGGCAATTCTGCTTATTATTAGGGGTGTCTGAATGTGGGGGCTCAGTAATTTAGGTGTTAGTATTATTGTTCATCAATAAATCCAGAGAACATTCCTATTGCTTTGTAGCCTTTCCCTCCCTATGAATCAGTCACTTCATTGCCAAACATAGGGTTTCCCCTTTCACCTCTTTCCTTAGTAATGCCCAGAGGTAATGCCCAGAGGTACTGCTCAACACCTGGTACCTATTAGGTACATCCATGACCTTTCCCTAACTGGCAGGATGAGTGATGGTACCGACCCCCCCCCCATATCTCCTTGTTGGATAATCAGAGTTGCCGTACTACCTGGCCTTACTGCCTCCCATTGCTGCAGAACCATTACACATGCCAGCTTTGTTCTATCTAAACCCTCATCTGAGCCCCCCCACTAAACCCCCATTGAGCCCTGGCATCTACCCCAGATAATGTCCTTCTGACCAAAGAGGAGGTGACCAGTACTCACCCTCCTTATAGAAATCTCCAACCCATTCCTGTAGAACTACTTGGAAACCACTCTAGTGCTCCTTACAACCCTTATCCATTGTGCCTTATAACCCCTATCATGTGCAGTATTGCACCAGGACCAAGTCTTCTTCTCTGGCGGCAAATCTAACTGTGTCTAACAGCAGGTTGTCTTCTTCTTCCCCCAGGCACAGCTCAGTCATGACCCAACCAGCGAGCGGCCACAGACCTTCTAGTGTCATCAGTGAAGGCTCCACAGAAGTCACCAATTCTACTGCCGAGGTCAAACCAGTCAGCAAGGTGAGGAGCCCTCCTGATTGAGGTTCTGTAGGTGGCCACTAAATGAGGGTCCAGTGAGAGCAATACATATAGTGATACTGAGAATAACCGTTGAGCAGGAGGCCTTGTATCAGTGAGGCTTTATTGGCAGTCTCTAAGCAGATGGGGGAGCAGTGTGCTATCTAATCTGCTGCTCCCAATGAACCAGTGTGGGGGGTAATTATTATTATTAATTATAGTCTAGTTGTGTGTTTCAGCCCCTCCATGTGCTCTATTGTCATTTATCTTATCCTGTCCTGGTACTTTGTTCCTAATGGGTTTTATAGGGGCTGCTTGTAGCTGCATTGCCAGGCTTAGAACAGAACCAACACTTGTAGCTGGTGGGTATGTTTCTGAAGTATCTAATGTGGCATCAGCTAGATATGGGCTCATCCTGTATCTCAATCTGCACCTACTGTTGCCTGTGTATTAGATATACACTATAAAGTCCTTCTGCCCTCCCAGTGTTGAAGTCTGGGCTTCAACATTGGCATTTCCTCACTTAGGGTTTAGGGGTGCAACACTGGGGTATTACTGAGCCCCATGCATGTGCCTCATAATTAACAGATGCCAATTCTGAGCCTGTGCAATAATATCACAGCATGGCAATGTGGTCCCTCTCATTTACTTATCTGCTAGACACGCAATTGGCCATTTATTTTGTAGCTCCCCAATGCTCTGCAGTTGCTCGGCTCAGTACCGTAGCAACTACACAATTGTGCTTTTGTTTCTTTAATGCCTTCCATCTAAAACATTCGTAGATTAATTACTGATTTATTGCATCGGTGCCTAGGAACATAATGGCAATATCTCTTTTAGGCCCACAAGCCCAGCCAGAAAAGCCACAGCTTTGGCAAGAGAGACCATTCTGTCAAACGGAATCCAAATGTCCCAGTGGTGGTGCGAGGTTGGCTGCACAAACAGGTACCTTACTGGGTGTTACCCCCTATCTGTCTGTCTGTCTCTATATATTCTGTATATACAGGTCCTACTGTGCAAGGACCAACCAAGTACATGAAAGTGACACACCTTCTATGGCAATATTATTCCAAAGGGATCCTGCTGTAACATAGTATTGGGGTAGAGTCATTCCTAACCAGTCTGTTTTGTACCCAGATGTGGAACCTCCCCCGCAGTGAGTGTTTCCCTGGGGTACAAGAGCCCCAGAACAACCCCACGGTGATATAAACCTGGTGTTCCTTATGGTGTATAAAAGTCAGGGTGCACATGGGAGAGGTTCTTGGGGTGCATTGGGCAGGCAGGGTAACCCCCATATGTACATGGTGTGACCCCAGTTTTGTGCCTTTATGTGCAGGACAGCTCAGCCATGAGACTCTGGAAAAGGCGCTGGTTCCTTCTGTCCGAATACTGTTTGTTTTACTATAAAGGTAAGTGACCCCATCACCTGAAGAATTGGATTCTGCAGAAGGGAATGTATTTATCCATCAGACAATGATATTGTGAAACAAGTTGCAGCTGGGCTCATTTTTTTATTTCTCTCCTTTTTCATGGTTGGCTTTTCAGCAGCTATCTGGTTACCAGGGCCCAGTTTACTCTAGCAACCAGACAGCGGATGAGAGATTGGAAGATGAATAGGAGAGAGGCCGAATAGATAGAGAAGCGATAGAAAATAACAATAAAATTGTAGCCCCACAGAGTCAAAGTTGTTTTCTTGCCGGGGTCACTGACCTCCATTTGAAAAGCAGAAAGGCCACTGTAACATCTGAAGTGCTTTCTGTTTCAGATCACCAGGAGGAGGCAGTTTTGGGAAGTATCCCCCTGCTCAGTTATGTCATCTCACCCGTGGGACCCGAAGATCGGATTAACCGCAAATATTCCTTTAAGGTATCTTTGTGCCTCTGGTACTGGTACTGATGTATCCTTCATTCTGTGGCAGAACCTTTACTGCAGTTTGTGCATGTCTCACAATAACCCCCCTGCAGTCTCTGCATGTCTTACATTAGCCCCAGTGCAGTCTCCGCATGGAAACACTTCCCCTTTGCAGGGAGTTCCTTGCCCTGCTCTGGATCATCAACTGCTCAGCAGGTTTCATTTACACATAAAAGCTTGAACTTGTTGGACGTGTGTCTTTTTTCCACCTAAGTTACTATGTTACCTACATTAATGTGTATCAGATTGGGACGTTGTTGTCCTGAAGGTGTGTGTGTGTTCTGCTGTCACTGTGATTACAGGGAGTAGTTGTGTCTATGAAATTAAGTTATAGGCAGGTTAACTTCCCCTTTAGAGAGAGAGAGAGAGACATGAGCAGGGGGAATGATTGGCATGAGGTAGTTTGGTGCAGCTGAATTGCTGAGCTGACGGGTGAGTGTGAGTGAATGGCTTAAGTCTTAAGTTATTGCTGAATAATGAGAGATTAGTCTGTACTACTGACTCCTCCTCACTCACACCCCAATGTTTCTATATATCTGTAACCTTGTTATGAGCTAAGGGGCCCAGTCTGAAGGTCAGTTAAGGGGAGATTTGGGGTGAGTGTTTATTTGTACCCTGGGTACCCCTGGAACTATAGCAGGGTGACACCCCAATGTTTCTATATATCTGTAACCTTGTTATGAGCTAAGGGGCCCAGTCTGAAGGTCAGTTAGGGGGACATTTGGGGTGAGTGTTTATTTGTACCCTGGGTACCCCTGGAACTATAGCAGGGTGACACCCCAATGTTTCTATATATCTGTAACCTTGTTATGAGCTAAGGGGCCCAGTCTGAAGGTTAGTTAGGGGGAGATTTGGGGTGAGTGCTTATTTGTACCCTGGGTACCCCTGGAACTATAGCAGGGTGACACCCCAATGTTTCTATATATCTGTAACCTTGTTATGAGCTAAGGGGCCCAGTCTGAAGGTCAGTTAGGGGGAGATTTGGGGTGAGTGCTTATTTGTACCCTGGGTACCCCTGGAACTATAGCACGGTGACGCCCCAATGTTTCTATATATCTGTAACCTTGTTATGAGCTAAGGGGGCCCAGTCTGAAGGTCAGTTAGGGGGAGATTTGGGGTGAGTGTTTATTTGTACCCTGGGTACCCCTGGAACTATAGCAGGGTGACTGTTACCCCAATGTTTCTATATATCTGTAACCTTGTTATGAGCTAAGGGGCCCAGTCTGAAGGTCAGTTAGGGGGAGATTTGGGGTGAGTGTTTATTTGTACCCTGGGTACCCCTGGAACTATAGCAGGGTGACACCCCAATGTTTCTATATATCTGTAACCTTGTTATGAGCTAAGGGGGCCCAGTCTGAAGGTCAGTTAGGGGGAGATTTGGGGTGAGTGCTTATTTGTGCCCTGGGTACCCCTGGAACTATAGCAGGGTGACACCCCAATGTTTCTATATATCTGTAACCTTGTTATGAGCTAAGGGGGCCCAGTCTGAAGGTCAGTTAGGGGGAGATTTTGGGTGAGTGCTTATTTGTACCCTGGGTACCCCTGGAACTATAGCAGGGTGACACCCCAATGTTTCTATATATCTGTAACCTTATTATGAGCTAAGGGACCCAGTCTGAAGGTCAGTTAGGAGGAGATTTGGGGTGAGTGTTTATTTGTACCCTGGGTACCCCTGGAACTATAGCAGGGTGACTGTTACCCCAATGTTTCTATATATCTGTAACCTTGTTATGAGCTAAGGGGCCCAGTCTGAAGGTCAGTTAGGGGGAGATTTGGGGTGAGTGCTTATTTGTGCCCTGGGTACCCCTGGAACTATAGCAGGGTGACACCCCAATGTTTCTATATATCTGTAACCTTGTTATGAGCTAAGGGGGCCCAGTCTGAAGGTCAGTTAGGGGGAGATTTTGGGTGAGTACTTATTTGTACCCTGGGTACCCCTGGAACTATAGTAGGGTGACACCCCAATGTTTCTATATATCTGTAACCTTGTTATGAGCTAAGGGGGCCCAGTCTGAAGGTCAGTTAGGGGGAGATTTGGGGTGAGTGCTTATTTGTACCCTAGGTACCCCTGGAACTATAGCAGGGTGACACCCCAATGTTTCTATATATCTTTAACCTTGTTATGAGCTAAGGGGCCCAGCCTGAAGGCCAGTTAGGGAGAGATTTGGGGTGAGTGATTATTTGTACCCTGGGTACCTCTGGAACTATAGCAGGGTGACACCCCAATGTTTCTATATATCTTTAACCTTGTTATGAGCTAACAGTATACAGTTATACACATACAGTTATATACAGTAGGTATTTAATATACTGTTAAACACATACAGTACAGATATAATATACAGTATATATATATAATATACAGTTCTATACACACACAATACATATATTGTGTATCAGAGATGGTGCAGTGAGAATGAAGAGTTTGTTAGTGGGTCCTGCAGTTTCTATTAATTGAATGATTGCGAATGAGCAGTTAGAGATTTATTAGCATTAGATTCCTGCAGCATCTTCTCTATAAAAGTTTAGTGACCCAATTTTCGAGGCTTTGCCCCCCCCCCCAGTGCCCCCCTTACTGGCACCTTTTGTATCGGCACAATGACTTTGGCATGGAGAGAGGAGAGGAGAGAGGAGAGAATGTCCCTTTGTCCCAGTGTAGCCGGATGGTGATGCCCATGCCGAGGCCCATGACACACATTACAGACTGGGCAATAAGCACAGGGAAGAAATAAGAGAAATTCCCCACATTGATGCATTTTCTGTGTCTTTCAGGCTGTCCATGCTGGAATGCGGGCGAATATTAACCAGAAAGTGTCTGGAGCTCAGCAGGAACATTCGGGCATGCGCACCTACTACTTCAGCGCTGAAACACAGGAGGATATGAACGGCTGGATCAGGGCAATGAATCAAGCTGCACTCATGCAGACACCCCCGGGGGCACGGAGGCAAGTTCCCTGCTGCACCCTAACAACACAATATCTGCTGTACTCAATAGGCCACCTAGCATTAACTCCTCAGCTGACACTTGCACTTGGATGTTTCTGCACCCTCACTCTGAACCTCTCAATCCCATTTAGGTTCCTGACATCCATGCCCATTAGCTTCCTGTTGTGCTGCCCCAGTAAAGGGCAAGTAGTTACATCCTTTGTACAGATCTTTGTGGAGCAATAAAGGGTGGAATACATGGGGTTATGTGTATTATCTCTCATTTCTGCAGTGACAGTGACAGTGCGGAGTGGCCGGTGGCACAATTGGATAACCATGTGGATTCCTATAAAGAGCCGGCACAGCCAGAGGGCGTCCAGAGGAAGGAGAACTACCAGATCACCCAGGAGAAGACTCTGCCCAGCAAACCAGAAGAGCCGAGACGTGAGTCATTGGAAGACAATCGCTATTCCCTCCCCAGGTCCAAGAACTTGCTCGTATCCAGCGACGGAGAATCGGCCTTCACCGATTTCTCCAAAACCTATAGAAGCCAGAAAGCTCAGCCGCAGCCTCAGACCTTGGAGAGGAACGGGACCCTCCCCAGCACCTATAGCACAAGCCCCACCCAACAGAACGGCACAGACGGGTACAGGAGAGGGTTTGTCCCCCAGGCCAATATGGAGAGGCGGGGCCAGAGGAGGAGCAACTTGGTTCAGGTGGAGCACTGGGTCAAGGTGCAGAAAGACAATAAGAGGTGAGGATTTTTTTTTTTAAATGTTTTTATTTTGCATTTTCAAAACATACAAACAGAAACACAAATAAAGCAAACGGGCTTGGCACTTACACGACGACTGTTTACAATTATTTTGTATATTTCGTGACAGTTTCAATACGCAGAGGAGCATGTAATATATTCACCAGTTATCAGCGTATATTTCGGAGCAATTGTATAATTCAGTCACCTGGTAGGGATGCGTGAGGGTTGACCTCTAACCAAGGTTCCCATATTTTCTCAAATTTCCAGGGTGTTCCCCTAGCAATGCACATCAGTTTGATTAGAGGCAATGTACCATTTATTAAAGGATAAGTAAACCTTAAAAATAAGTGAATGTAAAATTGACGATGGTGCTATTATTTTTTTTTTATTTTCTTCTGCTTAGGAAAACAATTACAAACCTTTCTTTTCAAATCTTTCCTAAGCAGAAGAACATCAGCCTCTTTCTTTCTCCTGACAACTTCCTTGACTACTTGGTGGTCAGACTGGTGGGAAACTGACCAGCAGGTGGCGCTGTTGTAACACAATTCATTCATATTAACAGTACATGTATCTCTTAATATCTTGGAAATAAAAATAAATAAACAATGAATGTACATTGCAAAAGTGCTTAGAATAGCCCCCTTATCAATTTTATATTCACTTATTTTTAAGGTTTACTTATGCTTTAAGTCGATCCAGGAGGTGAGTATTTACCTGATGGATCATCCCAGGTCTTCACTGTCTGTAGATGGGAAGAGAATCTGTATCTTTAGAGTTATGGGGCTACTGGCAGTGGGAAGCAGTATGGCAGCCCCATGGAATAAAGAAAATAGCAGGTACAAGATCACAATGTCTCCTCTGTATCTTTTCCTTTCAGGCCTTCGGATTACACTGTTCCCAGACATGTCGTCAATCAACAGAACCTTCATTTTGAGAACTACCAAACGTTGCCAAAGACCACCCGCCAGCCTTCCGGAATGTCCCCTCCCACCAGTCGCCATTTGCCCAGTGACTATAAATACGCCCAGGACCGAGTGAAGAACTACAAGATGTCCCACCAGGAGCGTCAGGCCAACAAGGAGGGGACAGTGTGGCAGTTGTACGAGTGGCAGCAGAGGCGGCAGTTTAAACACGGCAGCCCCACCGGTCCCATTTACATTGGGGCTACAGATTTGGTGGATCGGAGCAGGAGTAAAAGTACATTAGATGTCCCCCGGTGCAT
The DNA here is from genome assembly GCA_038501925.1 of Xenopus petersii. Lineage (NCBI taxonomy): Eukaryota > Metazoa > Chordata > Amphibia > Anura > Pipidae > Xenopus > Xenopus petersii. The sequence continues at coordinate 964,161 of CM076678.1, read as the reverse complement.
TTCTGTTCCCCCCTCTCCGTCAGATGTCCCCCCATCACTACCTGCAAAAGCCTTTTCCATCAGGAGGCCGCACACCCCTGCTGATAGGGTGACAGTTAGACCAGAGGAGAGGCAGTCGGACGCCCCCTACGTTGGATCTCCGCAGAAGAGCCACGCCCATGCTGTAAAGGTAATGAGCCAGACGTGCACTGTGGGTTCTCCTTCAGTACGTCACCGACTCTGTGCAGATACGTCTTTGTTTTGGTGAGAAAGTCAGGCTTTTCGCATTTTATAAGCCGCTCAGGCTCTATTTTTGGAAAGGTATTTTCAGTTTGTGTGCAGAGCAGAGAAACAGTGCGATTGGGATGGGAGGAGCCAATGTTGGTGCTGGGCAGGTGTCCCGAATTGTTATGCTAGGGAAGTTGTTTTGTTACTCACACAGACACACACACACAATATTCAGGGCTGATTGATGGCATTCTGGTACTGTAGGTGTATATAGTACAGGGGTGATACTGTATATGTTATACAGGTGGGATATAGTACAGGGGTGATACTGTGTATGTTATACAGGTGGGATATAGTACAGGGGTGATACTGTGTATGTTATACAGGTGGATATAGTACAGGGGTGATACTGTGTATGTTATACAGGTGGGATATAGTACAGGGGTGATACTGTGTATGTTATACAGGTGAGATATAGTACAGGGGTGATACTGTGTATGTTATACAGGTGGATATAGTACAGGGGTGATACTGTGTATGTTATACAGGTGGATATAGTACAGGGGTGATACTGTGTATGTTATACAGGTGAGATATAGTACAGGGGTTATACTGTGTATGTTATATAGTAACATAGTTACCCAATAGTGATTCCCTTGTGCCCCTAGTATAACGGTCCCCCTGTCCTTTTGTTCCCCAGGCTGCGGCCCACATGGACAGACGCTCGATGCCCGCTTTTGGGTACATGACTCACACTGTAAGTGCCCCCAGTTTGCATGGCAAGTCGGTAAGATGTTCCTTTTCTTATTTGGCATTCTGTAGTTTCCGGATAGACACAAACCTCACGACTTTAGTCAAATTGATCTCGTTCCCGACACTCGTTTCCTGTCCCTCATTCATTGAGAATATGTCTGAGCTTAACGAGCCACATAAATGATGGGTAAATGTAGCCGTATTAATTACATAGTGGGGATCCAACCCAGACCTCTCTGATTCCTCTCTCCACCCTTATATAAGTGACAGCAGCTAAAACTGTCAGAACCAGCTAAAAAGAAGCTGCAGCAGCTCCGGCCCCAATGCAGCGGTCAGCACCCTCCCTGCCTGTGTCTGATTAGCAGCACCCTGAGGACTTGATCAGAATTGGTCAGGGTGTGAAATTACACAATTGCCAAATAAACAGGCGCATGAGAAACTCACCCACTGACTGGCGTCTTTGTGCTGCCACCTAGTGTTCACCATTGGTTTTCCATGCACTATACTGGGAGTCATCACTTCTTCATCCTCTCCTGCTTGTTCTCTGCTTGTTTGGGGGGAACACTTTTGCCGTGTGTTGCACTCACTTGCCACCGACTAAATGCCACAGTTTTATGCTTGATGGTTAAAGAGCCCCTGTAATGATCCCCAGTTTGGGGCCCTTTCCTTGCATTTGTACAGGGCCAACTCTGCTCTGTCTCCAGCCCATAATAATAAACACAAGAGCTGCACTGCCCAAAGCAAATGCTAAAGTTTCACCCTGGCCCGTCAGTGAGGAAGAAAGTGATTGGTCAGCACAGTCTGAGGCCAGAGAACTGATAGACAATAAATCCAGGGGCCCGGATCAATGATTGGCTCACGTCTCAGCGCTGGTCTCTCTCATGCCCAGGCCTGCGGGAGCGATCTCATTAATAGCGCTAAATAATTAATTTGCCCGGGATCAATGAGCCGTTCTTCTCCCTGGCACTGGGGCTGTTTGTTCTGTTTATTAATAACCCAACACAACTGTATCAGTTGCCAGAGCCAAGATCCTTTGTAAACATGTGCGGGGGGTTGTAGGATTCACATGTGATCCTTGTATTGGAGACTGGGGCACCCATTCTGTACATGCAGCTGACGAGTACCACTGATATTACCATTATTATCCTTTATATATCCTTTATATAGCACTGCATATACCACAGCGCTGTCCCTGCCCAGCTTCATCTCTGCTGCACTTACTGTTACTGGGTCAATAATAACATTCCCAGAGCAGTTATGAACCCACCATCCATTATCAGCTGCTCAGTTCTGATAGTGATCACTGTGCATGGGGAGTCACAACCACCGGTGCATGCTTCTCTAGTACCAAAAACTGTCACTTTTAAACGTATGTTTGTATTCGTGGGTCATTTTGTGAACCCTAGGAAAGATTGTATAACACATTCTCTGTTTCCCACAGGCAGATGACACCTACCAGCAGCTGAAGAAGGACCTGGAGTATTTAGATCTAAAGGTAACGACCCTTCTACCTCATTCCTGCTCCTGTTACTGATCAGCTTTGCTTTTAGTCATTGGGTTACAGACGTCTTTTATTCTGTATCCTGCAACAAACACACAATAGATTCTCTTCTCTGTCGCAGCTGCTGTTTTCTTATGGCTGACAAACAAACTTTTCAGCAGGAACAGCCCCTAAGTTTGCTCATAGTCTGTACAGAGAGATCCCATAAAACTATGGCAGCATAGGTATTCCTCTGTACTAAGCACAATTCAGCAGGAACAGTCCCCTAAGTTTGTTCATAGTCTGTACAGAGAGATCCCATAAAACTATGGTACATAGGTATTCCCTGTACTAAGCACAATTCAGCAGGAACAGCCCTTTTCTCATAGTCTGTACAGAGAGATCCCATAAAACTATGGCAGGATAGGTATTCCCTGTACTAAGCACAATTCAGCAGGAACAGTCCCTAAGTTTGCTCATAGTCTGTACAGAGAGATCCCATAAAACTATGGCAGCATAGGTATTCCCTGTACTAAGCACAATTCAGCAGGAACAGTCCCCTAAGTTTGCTCATAGTCTGTACAGAGAGATCCCATAAAACTATGGTACATAGGTATTCCCTGTACTAAGCACAATTCAGCAGGAACAGTCCCTAAGTTTGCTCATAGTCTGTACAGAGAGATCCCATAAAACTATGGTACATAGGTATTCCCTGTACTAAGCACAATTCAGCAGGAACAGCCCTTTTCTCATAGTCTGTACAGAGAGATCCCATACAACTATTGTAGCATAGGTATTCCCTGTACTAAGCACAATTCAGCAGGAACGTGTTGGATTGTAACATTGTAATTAAATCATTGCTTAGGTGATGACATTGTGGGACGACCAATGAAGCTGACACTCTCCAGGTTGGCAGGTTTCTATTACTGAATCACCAGTTTGTGGTCCATTTGTGCTGATGCCCGGGCACCACATAAAACAATAATTACTGCTGAGATGAAGTTGCAGATTTTTCTCTCACTTACAGGGAGTTTTGCTGACAGAGCCCCACACTCCCGGCCGTTACACACTCTCCATTAGGGTCTGAGAAGCAACACTCCTTGAATCCTAATTTTTTACCACTTTCCATGGTGCTTCTGTCCTGCCCCCCCTCCTTATTTACATAGAAATGGGTAAATGCCCGGCACAGAAAGAGGATCAGAGAAACAGGGTCGGACTGAGTTCCCCCATTGGTTGGATGATAAATCCCATGAGCACCTCTTAGTGACCCAGAGATGTCAGGTTCTGCACCAACATAAATGGACTGTCACTAACGTCTCATAAATGCCCCCCAGTGGGTAATCTCGGGCCATTATTGTACAGTCTAATGGCTGTACACGTTGGTCTCGTGAATCCTCCTGTAACTGCTCCGTGTCCTGTTCGACTGCCCCCGTGGGATCAACGTAATGAGCTTAATGCCTCTGCATTCCATATACTGTATATATATATATATATAAATACATACACAGACACAACAAAGATGGGGGTCGCAACCTGACTGTATCTGCCCCGCGGGGCTATAGTGAAACACTAAGGGGCACGGGGCCTCATTAACACTTCCCCTTTAATTTGGAACAGATAAAATATAACGAACCTCTGGTCAACCTGGTTCACAGTCTGTTAAAGAATTCCACCCCGGGGTATCGAACCAGCATCAACGTAAGCCGCTCAGTTGCTACAATGTGCCCCGTTCTACTGCACAAAGCGACATCGCTAGCGTCATGGCTGCTCTCGTGTCAGTGATTCGCTTCTCTGTAGGTTTTTTTTTTTATTTTTAAATCCGCCGTTCCCAATCGTAAAGGTTTTTATTTTTTTGGCTGCCTTTGTGTTTGCTTGCGTAGCACCCCCTCCTCGAGGTACGTCATTAGATCGTGAGCTCTGTGGGCAGGAATTCATTGTAGTCTGTTGTGTTTCAGTTGCCGCCAGATGTTCCGTTACATTTCTGTTATATTTGCTTTAAAGGGAAACTGTCACCCACACTGCAATGTGTTAAAGGGGTTAACTTTTAGTATGGTATAAAATGGTCAATGCTAAGCAACTTTTCAGTTGGTCTTCATTATTTATTTTCCTATAGTTTATGCTTTCTTCTTCACACTCTTTCCAGCTTTCCCCGTAAGGCTACAAATGTATTGTTATAGCTACATTTTATTAATCATCTTTCTATTCAGGCCTCTCCTATTCATATTCCAGTCTCTTATTCATATCAATGCATAGTTGCTAGGGGAATTTGGACCCTAGCAACCAGATGGCTGAAATTACAAACTGGAGAGCTGCTGAATAAAAAGCTAAATAAGTCAAAAACCACAAATAATAAAAAATGAAAACCAATTGCAAATTGTCTCAGAATATCCCTCTCTACATCATACTAAAAGGTGAAAAGCTCCTTTAATGTGGGTCCCGTACATTATGGGGTGCAGTGGGCTTCCAAATGCCGACCCCACTATACAGGTGGGAGTCACAGAGCACTGTGTTCTGCTTTCAGAACTGGATCTTTTATCTGTTTTAAGGTCAACGATGGGTTAACAGTGTCTTTTTAATGCTCTGTATTTCGTCTTGTCCCCCAAAATTGACCTTTCCTACAAAATGCAACTGTTTCATTAAAGGGGTTGTTCACCTTTAAATGAACTGCCAGTACGATGTAGAGAGGGATATTCTGAGACAATTTGTAATTGGTTTTCATTTTTTATTATTTGTGGTTTTTGACTTATTTAGCTTTTTATTCAGCAGCTCTCCAGTTTGCAGTTTCAGCATTCTGGGTGCTAGGGTCCAAATTCCCCTAGCAACCATGCATTGATTTGAATAAGAGACTGGATTATGAATAGGAGAGGGAGTAAATAAAAAAGATAAGTAATAAAAAGTAGCAATAACAATAAATCCTTGTATTGTTTTTAGATGGGATCAGTGACCCCCACTTGAAAGCTGGAAAGACAAATTAAAAAAAATAAAAATAAAGACCAAATGGAAAGTTGCTTAGAACGGACCATTCTATAACATATTTAAAGATAACGTAAAGAAGAACCACCCCTTTAATACAAATCCCTTTAATTCTCCACCTTATTGGGGAGGGGCAAGTTCCAAAGCTTATTATTGTATGCGCCTTCTTTATTTGCAGCCAATGTGGTGCTTGCATGCGCTTGGCGTTCCTCGTTTCCTACATTTCCCAGGATCCTTTCTGCCCCCGGAATAAAACATTCCCTCTTATTGCTCTTTAGGTTGCCGGGAGAGAATCGCTGAAAGATCGCTCTCTGAAACCCGTCAGGATCGCTGAAAGTGATGTCGATGTAAGTGCAAAGAGGCATATTTCCCCTTTAAATTGTACATTGTTTCTGTATCAGTGTCTGGATTTCCTTTGTAAGGGATCTAAGAGATGGGAGATTTGTATCTGTTATCAGACCCGTGCTGAGACGGCCAATCAGAGCCGCTGACAGGAACCCATTTATTATATATACTGTATTATATATTATATATGTATATAAAACATACGACAAAAAGGGCAATAAATCACCGCCTGTCAGCGAAGGGCCGAGTCTGTGTATCTCAGCGTTTCCATATCAGATTCATCTCTGTGTATCTTGTACTGTGACTGTCAGTCCTGTCTCCTCCCTAGAATAGAGAGCAGCTCCGTTGGACTGTCAGGGGGTCTGTAGGATATGGAGCCACTCTGGCTTGTACCCCTATTTCTTCCATTAGTCTATCCGGTCACTCTATGGACTCGCTGCTGGGAGTATTTGTGGCTTTACATGCCCTTTAAATCCTGTAAACATTACATTTCACATATTTGTTGTTGCTATGAAAGGGGTGCTTCACCTTTAACTTAAAGGGGTGGTTCATCTTTCACTTAATTTTTAGTATGTTACAGAATGGCCAATTCTAAGCAAATTTTCAATTGTTCTTCATTATATATTTTTTATAGTTTTTAAAATATTTGCCTTTTTCATCTGATTATTTCGAGCTTTCAGATAGGGGTCACTGACCCCATCTAAAAAACAAATGCTCTGTAAGGCTACAAATGTATTTTTATTGCAACCTTTAATTACTTGTCTTTCTATTCAGTCCCTCTCCTATTCATATTCCAGTATTTTATTCATATCAATGCATGGTTGCTAGGGGAATTTGGGCCCTAGCAACCAGACTAAGAGCTAAAACGGCAAACTGGAGAGCTGCTGAATAAAAAGCTAAATAAGTCAAAAACCAGAGATAATAAAAAATGAAAACCAATTACAAATTGTCTCAGAATAGCACTCTCTACATCCTACTAACAGTTAATTTAAAGGTGAACAACCCCTTTAACTTTTAGTATGGTATAAAATGGCTAAGCAGCTTTTCAATTGGTATTTGTTTTTTCTTTTTTTTATAGTTTCTGAATAATCTGCATTCTTCTTCTGACTCTTTTCAGCTTCACTGACCCCATCTAAAAACAAATGCTCAGCAAGGTTACACATGTATTGTTATTGCTACTTTGTATTACTCCTCTTTCTATGCATATTCCACTCTGTCATTGAAACCCCTGCCTGGTTGCTAAGGTAAACAAGACCCTAGCAACTAGATAGCTGCTGAAATTGCAAACTGGAGAGCTGCTGAATAAAAAGCTAAATGAGTCAAATAATAAAAAAACGAAAACCAATTGCAAATTGTCTCAGAATATCCCTCTCTGCAGCATACTAACAGTTAATTTAAAGGCAAACAACCTCTTTAAAGGGGAAGTTTAAATGTAAATAACTTCCCTTTTTCTTCTGTTCTTCCCTGCAGGTGAAACTGAGCATTCTGTGTGAACAGGACCGGATCCTGCAGGAGCTGGAAGACAAGATCCGAGCCCTGAAGGATAATAAGGTGAGAGAGGGGCCAGTGGATCCCGGGGGGTCAGGGTGCAGCCGGAATGGAACATGCGTAACCCCTTGTCTGTCTCTTGTCGCAGGATAAACTGGAAACGGTGCTGGAGGTTCTGCACAGGCAAATGGATCAGTACAAGGAGCAGCCGCAGCACACAGAGAAAATTTCCTACCAGCAGAGGCTCCTACAGGAGGATTTGGTGCAGATTCGAGCCGAATTGTCCAAAGTTTCTACCGTAATTATGACTTTCTGTTGCTAAGGAAAACGTAATGTTTGGGATATGTCCTACTGACAGCCAGAACATTACGTTTGGATTCTTTCTATGCATTGGGCCCTTGTCACATTCTTATGATGGTCAGCTCATGTGCCACTTGTTGCAAGTCAGTCTATAATACTCAGTAAGTGCAGTGTACGTTAATTAAATTACATTTTAATAATTACCCCCCCCCCGATTCTTGCAGGATATGGAGAACGCTTGGAACGAGTACATGAGGCTGGAAAACGATGTGATCTGCTTACGGCAAATGCTACAGGAACAAATGAACAAATCTCTTTCTTCTCAGGTCAGCTGACTCTTAGCAAGGTTTACTTGCCCTTTAAACCCCCGTGTGCAAAATAACCCAAGCGATAGCCCACTTACATGTGACTCCTCCTCCTGTCAAGGCTAAAGCTTTGTTGGCCTTGTATTTTATGATGTCTGATAGGGAAATGTGATTGGTTACTTGTATTAAACGGGATATTCACCTTTAAATTAAATGTTAGTGTGATGTAGAGAGGGATAGTCTGAGACAATTTGCAAATGGTTTTCATTTTTTTTATTATTGGTGGTTTTTGACTTATTTAGCTTTTTATTCAGCAGCTCTCCAGTTTGCCGTTTCAGCTATTTGGTTGCCAGGGTGCCAATTATCCTAGCAACCATGCCCTGATTTGAAGAAGAGACTGAAATATGAACAGGAGAGGATTTGAATAGAAATATGAGTAATAAAAAGTAGCAATAGCAATAAATGTGGAGCTTTTGTTTTTTAGATGGGGTCAGTGACCCCCATTTGAATGCTGGAACAAGTCACAAGAAAAAAAGACAAATAATTTAAAAACTATATAAAAAAAATAATGAAGACCAATTGAAAAGTTGCTTAGAATTAGCCATTCTATAACACACATTTGTTTCTGTACAGGAAAAGGCTCAGATGCAAAAGGATTTGTGGAGAATTGAAGATGTTACAGCCGGACTCAGCGCCAATAAACTCACCTATAAGGTTCTTGTAGAATCTTTTAAGAATCCAGGTCAGTGTTATGAGTAGTGAGTATCACCCACAGCACAATGATGTCCCAGACATACTATTGGCTCACGAGCATTCTGTATATTGTGCTGGTGACTTGGAATTCAGATCCACATTGTGTAAGACTTCCATGTTAGGGAACCCCGTAACCCTGTGTGTGTTGTTTAGACATCTGGGGTACTTGTGATTTGCCCCTAATATTTATACCTCACATGTGAGGCTTCTGTTTTATTGCAGCTAATCCATTGGTCTCCTTTTATTGTAGAAAGGAAAACTGTGCCTTCCGTTACGCCGCCATTCGTGCCTTCTGGGACTACAGCATTTACATCAGTGCGCAGTAAATCTGTGTCCCCCCAGAACCCCTCTGTGACCCTCGTGAAGCCCACGCTGGATGTGAGATTATGTGCTCAGCCCTACTCACAGACACGCTCCCACTCCCAGCCTCAACTCCTCTCCAACTCCATCCTACATTCACCCACAGGAGGAAAATCAAAGCTTGTAAGTACCTTCTCCACCCAACACTGTACTGCTACTACTCCTTCCACCAGTGGGCCGTGCAACTACTATGCCTCCCACCAGTGGGCTGTGCTACTACTTTACCTTCCACCAGTGGGCTGTGCAACTACTACTTTTTCCACCAGTGGACTGTGCAACTACTATGCCTCTAACCAGTGGGCTGTGCTACTACTATGCCTCCCACCAGTGGGCTGTGCTACTACTTAACCTTCCACCAGTGGGCTGTGCAACTACTACTTCTTCCACCAGTGGACTGTGCAACTACTATGCCTCTAACCAGTGGGCTGTGCTACTACTATGCCTCCCACCAGTGGGCTGTGCAACTATTTTTCCTTCCAACAGTGGGCTGTGTTAATACATCTCCTCTCACCAGTGGGCTGTGTTAGTATTTATCTTTCTACCAGTGGGCAGTGCAATTACTTCTCCTCCCATGACTGGGCGTTGTTATTTCTTTATCCGCTGTTCTTTAGCTTCTGATGTGCAGGACAATGTACAACAAAAAATCGTAATCACTCAATAAATAAATAATTCCCATGTTTCTCCCCAGGATGAAGATGCCCCACCACGTCCCCCACTTCCGGACGTGTACAGCCCAGAGGGGCCCGAACCTTCACCCACAGCCCCTCCCCCTCCAGCGCTCCCCCCTCCCCCCAGAGACTCGTCGGTGATCAGACACACGTCAGTTCGGGGCTTGAAACGACAGTCGGACGAGAGGAAACGTGACAGAGAGCAGGGGGTGAATGGAGATTATAGGGTAAAACTCCTCTTTTAATTTCACCCAAAGTTACAGTTATGCGGCTCTGGCCTGTTCTGCTCATTTAATGTTGTGTTGAACTGCAGGTCGACCTGCGCATGTATGTGAGTGAACCAGAACTTGCAGCAATGGGCAACGAGTCCAACCCCCCAGCCCCGGGGTTCTTGGCTTCTGACGCCGGCTACCAGACGTTGCCATCCAGAGGTCAGTTACTTCTTTAACTACAGTGTAGTAGTAGGTCTAGTAGTAGTAGTCGTTCTGTATACGGGGTATTGTAGGCACAGAGTGGGCCCCATAATGGTCACAGTTGGGCAGAAAGGCCAAATAACAAGGTGTGTGGTCAGTATTAGTCACAGAAGCAATTCCTTTCCCAAGGATAATGCAGTCATTGTGTTCTTGTGATGTCACAAATGAAAGGGATTTGGTCATGATTTTTATGATGTACTTTTTATTTCTAAATGACACGGTTTACACTGCAAATAATTACTGTACAATATAAAATGTCATTCCTGAACCAGCAAGTGTATTTAGTTGTAATGTTGGTGTGTAGGTGCATCTCAGCTCATTTTGCCTGGTCATGTGCTTTCAGAAAGAGCCAGCACTTTAGGATGGAACTGCTTTCTGGCAGGCTGTTATTTCTCCTACTCAATGTAACTGAATGTGTCTCAGTGGGACCTGGATTTTAATATTGAGTGCTGTTCTTAGATCTACCAGGCAGCTGTTATCTTGTGTTAGGGGCTGCTGTCTGGTTACCTTCCCATTGTTCTGTTGTTAGGCTGCTGGGGGGAAAGGGAGGGGGGTGATATCACTACAACTTGCAGTACAGCAGTAAAGAGTGACTGAAGTTTATCAGAGCACAAGTCACATGACTGGGGGCAGCTGGAAAACTGACAATATGTCTAGCCCCATGTCAGATTTCAAAATATTTGCTCTTTTGATAAATGGATTTCAGTGCAGAATTCTGCTGGAGCAGCACTATTAACTGATGTGTTTTTTCCCATGGCAGTATCCCTTTAAATTATGACTTGTTGCCCCAAAGGTCTATCTGGATCCACCTCCCGGCTGCCGCAGTCTTCTTCTGTCTCCTCGTACGTCACACTGCGGAGAGGGGTGAATTCCGACATTGCTAAGGTAGGAACATTGTGGGTTACTCACAACACAACACAAATAATCTTACTCTGTAGCCAGGTTACTCGGACATAGATCTATGTAAACCAAAAACAATTAGCATGCTGGGGTCCTCTAGTGACCAAACAGAGGTATAACATATAAAATTGCATATGCACGCTTATAAGATCAAAAATAACATTTTTATTGAATCATTTTAAAATATAAATTACTCCCCACGTGGAGCCTAACGCGTTTCATGCTTACCTAGTCATAGGCTATTTCTACAAATAATCTTAGCCAGATCCAATTAACCAGTTAGCGTAATTATTGGCTAATCAACCCCTTCTGAAGGCGCCCCCTCACCCCAGCACAACTCCCAGCATAACTCCCAGCATCTCCTCTGTTACAGGAAAGACCAAAAAGTGCCTTTGAGCGACTTTACTCTGGGGACAACCAAAGAGGCAAAATGAGTGCGGAGGAGCAACTGGAGCGAATGAAGCGTCATCAGAAGGCCCTGGTCCGCGAGCGCAAGAGGACTCTGAGCCAAGGGGACAAACAGCCGGTGGCCAGTAACTCCTACTCGCAGCCCATTCCTGCTGACATCAGCTCAGTATGTTAGCTAAGCATCATGGGAGAACGATGAACCTTTAGCCTTTAGCGTTTGGATAGTCAAGCACCTTACTTGCACCGTGTATTGTAACTCGCTGATCATTGTAACTAATAGCTACGTCTGTGGGGGGGGGGCAATTCACTTGTACTCTACTCTCTGCACCCTCAGGTGTAGGTAAGTACTTACCTTTATCTGTACCAGTGCTCTGCCCACCAAGCTGAGTGTTCTTCTGCATTCATTGGTCGCATTCCTTGTGGATGAAGTTTAATCTCAAGTGAAAGTGAGCCCGCTCAGCTTGGTGGATAGGCTTTACAGAGCTGCTAGGGTGTAATAGAATGAGTAACATTTGCGAGAAGCTTGCACTCTAGCTCCTCAAGAGACGACTACACATGAATTACCCCAACGCATCCCTTTAAGACGATGTTCATTACTGACAGTAATATATGAATGTGCTCGGCCTGGGGACGTCTGTATTACCCTGGGGGGGGGGGTATTTCTGGTGCTAGATCAGAGACTAAATCAATGCAATGATGCTTGCAGCGGCTTTTTTATACAGAATAGGTGGATATTTTTTACTGAGGCGCCATTATTTTGGGGTTTCCCACAAGCACCGCCCTGCTTCTGGACTCTGTAACAAGCACAACCTCACCGATAGCAGTTTTTGCACGTTTCTAGGGAATTCAAATGAAATCTAAAGGCTTGAGCACAACAGGTTAAACAGGTGGGAACATGGAGCTCCTCCCAGGCTGGCAGAGGACCCGCCCACACACACACACATGAGCTGGCCCTGGGGCCACACTACCTTTTGCCGAGCAGAGCCTTGTACTCATACAGTCAATCCTTCCATTGGTACCATGCGGCTTATCATTTTATCATTCCAACTCTGTGCCAGTGACCCCCCAAACTTCATCGCTCCGCTCCCCAAAAGACTTTCCATTGTACCCGCTGCCTTCCTTTAACCTTCCCAGAATGCATCTGTGTGTAATCTCCGCTAACCGCCATACTCATTCTCGCCAGGCTTGTCTCTTGCTTTGCATTCAATACATGAATAGCATACAACGTGCTCGCCCATGTAATTCCCTTCCTGTAACTCTCATTCTCCATCCGTCTGCTTCTTACATTGGGGACCCCCCGGAAATCTCACCCTCGCCCTGAAATTTTATAAGTACAGCTCCTATTTAAGGGCCAATGAGCTGCAGTTACACAGTCACTTTGGGGTGATCAGGGGCCCCACACAAGTGATTGGTACTAGAGCCCCAGACTGGGTGTGTAGCTGCAGTTTTTGGGGTAACAAAGCAGCCATAGGGCAGCCAGTAATTACAAGGGGTTCCAGTGGGACCCTATGCGACACCCCTATAATTCTGATCATATTGTTCTCATCATTGAATTCTTCCTTATTAGTGATTGTGTTCTGATTTATTGATTAATCAGTTGATTGTGTAACAGGGAATGGTACAGAGACATAGCACTTAATGACACGGGTCTGCAATTAATGTGGGGGGGTCGAACTGAGACAAAAGAATTTTGGTACCAGAATGTGTAGATGTTCCTCAGCCCTCCAAACCCAACATGGGCCACTAAAGAAGAGGAGAAGGAACACAGAATTTCTGTCTCCCCATCTTTCATTTCACCATTCCCCCAATGTTTTCATAAGCTCCGCCCTCACTGTGGAATGGGAAAATCCTTTTGGGGGTCACCTGGGGATCGGCTTTAACCCCCCCGAGACTTCCTGTAAATATAACGAACAAGAGCAATAACGGACTCTCCCCCCGGCATCGTTAGCTCTGCAGAACCGATCTCATGTTTCCCTTTATGCAAATGTTAACTCCGCCCGGTCGTTAGTTTCTAATTAGAGCCTTTTGGGAATAATGTTTAACAAGGAGAATTCTGATGTCTGTCCGACCAATAAAAATGTGTCGCCTTTATCTCACGCTTCTCCTTTATTCTCCGACGCTGCTCTATAGAGATTTATTGGCCCCCCTAGCGGCCTGGCTAGAATGAGTATGGACTGGTTGCCCAGTAGTCTTGCAATGATCATTTGATTGGTTGGTGAGTATCACATTGCTCTTTGTGATTGGTTGCACCGGGAACTGTAAAGAAAGGCACCGGAAACTGGTAACAGAGCTTTCTTACGTGATGTCTGGGTTCTGTATAGACTCCTGGTACTGTATGTGTATGTGTGAGTGGCTCCTATACTGTGTATATGGACTGGTACTGACAGGGAGTGAGTATATATATAAGTGGTCCCTATATTGTTTATATGGACTGATACTTGCAGACAGTGAGTGTATGTGTGAGTGGTCCCTATATTGTGTATATGGGTCAGTACTTGTCTGTTGAATGATGGAGTGGAGTGATACAGTGTGTATATCTGTATGTATTTAGATATATATATATTTACAGTAAGTGTGAGTGTTAGTGCCCCCTGTATTTGAGGCATGACCCTGTGCTTAACTCCCCCCTTGTTTCTGTTCTCAGTGGAAACGGGAGCAGGACTTTGACCTGCAGTTGCTGGAGAGAGCGGCCCGGGGGCCGGGGGAACAGGATTGGCTGATGGCTAAGGTCGTACATGTGACCGAGTTGGATCTGGAACCAGAGGACTATAATTTGGACATCAGCAAAGAGGTGGGAGTCAGGAATTGGGCACTTTGTTTCCGTAATATGGAGTTGGGATTGAGGGAGTAGCTTAAAGGAAAAATATTCCTCACCGGCCCCCAATACAGTTTTTCACTTTATTTATCAGCTCAGAGGGAGGGAGGGGGGGGGGGCACCAAAGTAAATATGAAGCTCTCAGTTTCTCTGTGTCTGGAATATGGACTTAGTCCCATCTAGTGGTGATCCGGATGAAAGTCATTGCTGGTTACACAGATTAACATCATTATGGCATCATTGTGCCCACATCATTATGGCAGCTCCAAGTGATTGTCCCCTCTGCTCTGCCGTAGCTCTCCATGCCGGATAAGGTTGCCATCCCTGAGCGATACATTGAGATGGAGCCGGACGAACCCCTGAGCCTGGATGAGTTAGAGGCCCGACGGCGCAAAGTGGAGAAGATAAAGAACATCTTGGCCCGGTCAAGGTCAGTGGTACCTGATTTTCTGAGAGTCATCCTTGTCCCCCGCCTGTGTGAGTCCTGCGCAGCCCAGACACCTGCCCCTGCTAATTGGCATCTCGTTAATTAGAGGGAGAATGCAGATGAGTCACATGGTATATAGATATAGAGACACTTATTGATCCCACTTACCCCGTATCCCTTCCATGTGATGCTCAGGCCAAGCGACAAGTCATTGGAAACCAGAGAATTTGGAGTATAAAAGCCCTGACCTCTCTGTTCTGTGCCCATCTCCCCCAGAACATGCAAGTGAGCTATTCTATTCCTGCCCACAACACTTCTGGTTCTGCTTTGGTGCTGTAAATAAGTGTTAGTGCTGGGGGCAGTATAATATAGAATAAGTGTTAGTGCTGGGGGCAGTATAATATAGAAGAAGTGTTAATGCTGGGGGCAGTATAATATAGAAGAAGTGCTAATGCTGGGGGTAGTATAATATAGAATAAGTGTTAATGCTGGGGCAGTATAATATAGAATAAGTATTAGTGCTGGGGGCAGTATAATATAGAAGAAGTGTTAGTGCTGGGGGTAGTATAATATAGAATAAGTGTTAATGCTGGGGGCAGTATAATATAGAAGAAGTGTTAGTGCTGGGGGTAGTATAATATAGAATAAGTGTTAATGCTGGGGCAGTATAATATAGAAGAAGTGTTAGTGCTGGTGGCAGTATAATATAATTATGGTTTGCTTTCCCCACAGCATGCACAATCTACAGAACTCCGTGTTTCCGGAGGAGCCGAGACTGACGGATTTGGACTCACAGAAAGAGGAGCAGGAGCGGATGATCACTATTTCCTATGCGTTGGCCTCGGAAGCCTCCCGGCGTAGCAAACAGGTAGCAGGTGAGTGGGGCCGTGCGACTGTAACTACCCCGGGGGCAGAATGGGGTTATGGTTGGGGATGCACTGAATGCAGGATTTGGTCCAGGATTCGGCCATTTTCCAGCAGGATTCAGTCGAACTAAATCAGAATCCTAATTTGCATATGCAAATTAGGGGCAGGGAGGGAAATCACGTGCCTTTACATCACAAAACAAGTAAAGTGTTTCTCCACTTTTTCCTTTCCCATTCCCTGCAAATTAGGAGTCGGTTCAGTATTTGTCAGAATCTTTTACGAAGAATTCAGGGATTTGCTGAATCCCAAATAGTGGATTTGGTGCATCCCTAATTATAGCGGCACTCGCTGTCTGACCAACATGGCGACCGAGACTCTCCCTAATCTTATTGGTTCTTCCCTGTAACAGCTCATGCCGTGACTGATCACTGACCTGCCGGAATATTCCCGGGGAATCACCTTTCCCAATGTCCGATGGAGATAAATACAGAGATGTTGGAATCAGCGACGCTTTCCCTTCCTCTGGACTTTCATTCAGACTCTCCTTGATATTCCGGGTCACATTCCCAGCAATTAGCTTTTTGGGGCCAGTAAGTCCAGCCAATCGGGTGGATCCATGGGAAGGCCTGGGGGGGTGTATATATATTTATGCAAGTGGCCCAGGATCCTTATCACATTCTGCTGGGGGTCACCTGGGGGGGCTTTGGCAGTACAGACAGGGGTAACAGGAAAATAAGGGCAAATTCATGTAAAATAAAGTTTATTTTCCCGACTAAACGGAACGGATTAAGGAAAGGAATAAATGGGCTCAGGAGGGAGTGGTCTCAGAATGGGTGACGTATTGGGCTGGAGTGGGCGGTGCCCAAGTTTGGGGATAATAAACCATACAAGAGACGCTCAGATTAGGGGCCCCAAGTGCAGGGAGTTCCAGAAAGTCATTGGGGTGCTGGGAATTGGCTGATAAACCCAATGGTCCCAATGTAACTGGTGCTGAGAGACTCTATTATTTGCATTGACTCCTCCCCCAGACAGACTGACCAGTGTTTGGAAGGGGGAGGGGCTCGGTGGTTCAGTGTATAGGAATTAAAGGGACAGTAACTTACTTTACAGTACAGCCCAATTACTGGATATTTCCCAAAGGGCAGAGACCCGATTAACATTATCTTCCGCAGAAAAATAATAATTTGACTCCATTGGGTGCAGATGTAATCGGCGCCTCATTATTTTGTGTACACTCACATGGCCCCTAAGGTAGAGACCCCAACTGCATGAGTTAAAGGGCAACTAAACATTTCCAACACTAATGGGTTAAAGCTTCCGTTTCTGCACCAAATCTGCCCCTTGTTACGTTTTGTAATGAGTCAAATTTGAGGGGATTTCTTTTTATTCATTTTGTATTTTATAGCAGTATATTTCCCTGAATGTAATAAATACAGTTTTTTGTATATTCCTTTAATAACCACATGTGGAATTGCCGTGGACAAAACCGCCAGCACTGACCCCTCACGCTGACCAAGAACAAAAATCACCTGCTATTCATGGGGGAAATCTATAAAAGAAATATATTTATACGTGAAATCACTGTGTGTCGCCGATATCCCGTGTTTTACACTCGCTTTCCTATCAGAATTGTACATTTCTAATAACGAATTGATTGTTTTTGTAAATCCCAAGGATTGCTGTGGTTTGTGACTCAACTAACCCTCTCTTTGTACCGCGCCACTAATAAGTCATGTGACTTCAGGTTTAATTGGAAACAAAGATTTATTGTTTTTTATTTTCTATATTCTGACAAAATAATCTATAATTATATTTAGAAATGTCTATTTTTAACTAACACTAAACTGCCAGTATCAGCATCACGTCTTTGCCAAAATTACATCTATTTTTTGCCTTTTTAAAAAAAAATGTAAATAACAAAAGCAATAAAAAATATAACCGAAAAAATTATTGAGAATGTTGTGTGAGATACTGATCATTATTCCCAAGGTTTGGGGGTGCAGGAGTATAGAGGGACAGTGGGGTTCCTGACTGATGTACAATATCAATATATGTGTGAGATACAGATCATTATCCCAAGGTTTGGGGGTGCAGGAGTAGAGAGGGACAGTGGGGTTCCTGACTGATGTACAATATCAATATATGTGTGAGATACAGATCATTATCCCAAGGTTTGGGGGTGCAGGAGTATAGAGGGACAGTGGGGTTCCTGACTGATGTACAATATCAATATATGTGTGAGATACAGATCATTATCCCAAGGTTTGGGGGTACAGGAGTATAGAGGGACAGTGGGGTTCCTGACTGATGTACAATATCAATATATGTGTGAGATACAGATCATTATCCCAAGGTTTGGGGTGCAGGAGTATAGAGGGACAGTGGGGTTCCTGACTGATGTACAATATCAATATATGTGTGAGATACAGATCATTATCCCAAGGTTTGGGGGTGCAGGAGTATAGAGGGACAGTGGGGTTCCTGACTGATGTACAATATCAATATATGTGTGAGATACAGATCATTATCCCAAGGTTTGGGGGTGCAGGAGTATAGAGGGACAGTGGGGTTCCTGACTGATGTACAATATCAATATATGTGTGAGATACAGATCATTATCCCAAGGTTTGGGGTGCAGGAGTATAGAGGGACAGTGGGGTTCCTGACTGATGTACAATATCAATATATGTGTGAGATACAGATCATTATCCCAAGGTTTGGGGGTGCAGGAGTATAGAGGGACAGTGGGGTTCCTGACTGATGTACAATATCAATATATGTGTGAGATACAGATCATTATCCAAAGGTTTGGGGGTGCAGGAGTATAGAGGGACAGTGGGGTTCCTGACTGATGTACAATATCAATATATGTGTGAGATACAGATCATTATCCCAAGGTTTGGGGGTGCAGGAGTATAGAGGGACAGTGGGGTTCCTGACTGATGTACAATATCAATATATGTGTGAGATACAGATCATTATCCCAAGGTTTGGGGGTGCAGGAGTATAGAGGGACAGTGGGGTTCCTGACTGATGTACAATATCAATATATGTGTGAGATACAGATCATTATCCCAAGGTTTGGGGGTGCAGGAGTATAGAGGGACAGTGGGGTTCCTGACTGATGTACAATATCAATATATGTGTGAGATACAGAGCATTATCCCCAAGGTTTGGGGGTGCAGGAGTATAGGGGGGACAGTGGGGTTCCTGACTGATGTACAATATCAATATATGTGTGAGATACAGATCATTATCCCAAGGTTTGGGGGTGCAGGAGTATAGGGGGGACAGTGGGGTTCCTGACTGATGTACAATATCAATATATGTGTGAGATACAGATCATTATCCCAAGGTTTGGGGGTGCAGGAGTATAGAGGGGACAGTGGGGTTCCTGACTGATGTACAATATCAATATATGTGTGAGATACAGATCATTATCCCAAGGTTTGGGGGTGCAGGAGTATAGGGGGGACAGTGGGGTTCCTGACTGATGTACAATATCAATATATGTGTGAGATACAGATCATTATCCCAAGGTTTGGGGGTGCAGGAGTATAGAGGGACAGTGGGGTTCCTGACTGATGTACAATATCAATATATGTGTGAGATGTGGCAGATATTGGAAGAAATTATTCAAAATCTCTAAAAAACGGGATTTAATATCTAATTATGTGGAAGTGGAATCTCTCTGGGAATCAGATCCAACTGTATCGGAAAAGAAAGCTTTTCAGAAGGGTGAAATATTCTCCATCAAAATGAATTCAGGAGTTAAACAAGTTTTCCTGGATGTTGGGTTTTGGTTGTTTTGAGTTTTATCCAATGGTCATTTATATAATTCATTCGAATTCATTACCTTTCGGAGCAAATTAAACTGATCAATTGAAGAATATTTTTAGAAAGTATAATTACACGGGGCAGAAACCCAATGAAAATTAAAAAGAATCTTGGCCAACCCAAATCCACCGGAATCCAAAGATCTGACATTTGACAATTCAAGAAAAAGATTTCCTTGTTCTCCCTTTTACAGAAGAACAATATTTCCAATTTCCTTTTCTGCTATTTTTTTAAAATATTTGAATCATGTAAATGGATTTCCTGCCACATGAACTCTTTTAACCCACCAGTCCTTCCTTTCAGTGATTTGCAAGCAGTTTTGGCAAATATAAGTTAAATTGGCAACATTTATTTTTCCATATCTGATCTCAGATATTTCACCGGACAGAAAAAAAGACATAAATACAAAAACACCAAATTTAAAATTATAAAAAGTCCTTCTACAGAAAACGTTACGAATCCACAAAATGTACATTGTCCTCAAAGATGAAGTATTGTCCCCAGTTGGGAGAGCATTTTAGTCACCACAGATCTAAGACTCCTCAGCCACAGCCTAGAGGTCCATCTCTAAGCCCACAGCTGAGAAAAAGAAACATTTTTGCATCAGTTTTGATCATTTGTGGCTCAAGTTTAGATACTTTATGTGCCTGAAGCCTCCTCTTAGGGCCACCATCTCAGGTGCCTCAACAAAAGTCAAAAATACTCTTGGGTTTCACAACTAACAGTGACACAAGATGCTGGCAAAAGTCCTTCTGTTTCGGGAAACTTTTACTGCTTCAACCTGAATCCAAGTTTGTGTCTCTCGTGGAAACTGTGACTTTCTCCAGTAACTCAGAATAAGTTCTACAATTAGTAAATGTCTTCCATCGATAACTTCAAGTCAGTTTTTTTCCCTGGATTTCTCTTGGTGTCGCACTCAGATTATAGAAGGTGGTTCCTTCCCAGCTGCCTTCAATGGTTATAGTGTGGCCTTGGACCGTGAGTAGCTGGACCTTGTAGGGAACACTTATTTTGGCTTTCTGGACTGATGCGTCCATACGTATAGTTTTACCACTTTCAACCACAATAGGTTCTTGTAGGGATAACATAATCTACAAAACATGAAGGACAAATATATTAGTCAATAAAGAAATTGTGGATCTTATAGGCCCATTGCCCACCCAACATTGGCGTTGTTCTCAATTGAGAATAATTAGTTGGGCGCATCTTACAGTTCCCAGATCATTGGTGAAATGAATGCAGCTTTAGACTTTAGTATGGAGAAAGTTAGACATGGAACTAGTGAGTGTAAAGAGAAGAATGGGAAAGGAGGGTATCAATGTTAGGTATGAAGAGAGGCAATTTCTTCTCTGAAGACACAAGGGCTCCATTGAGATGAAAAGAAAGAAGACTCTGGTCATTTTAAGTGCAGGATGTTAATAATTCACAGGTTATCTGTCATTTTGTTCAATCTCTCCATAAAATAACCTTATTCTGTAAACATTCCAGTCTCTGAGACTTTCATTTTCATTTATTGCTGCTGCTCATAGGGCATCGGGACAAGGTTTACTTTCATGGAACCGTAGCCCGAACCATAAAAAACAGACACATTTATTTCGAGTGGGTCCTGTTCTGCTGGTGGGTTCCAATCTCAGACTTGTCCATCACACTTCCAGCTAGTGAAGAGCAATTTTTGCCCCCCAGAGTCTAATAGCAGCACCACTTCAGCCTGGTTACTGTTTTTGCTACAGCATTATACTTATACCACTAAATATTCCATTTTAAGGGAGCCTGTCCCCTCCTAAAAAAAAAAAACTCTTGCCCCTAAGATGGTGCAGAGCTCATCTTGCGGTACAGAGTTGCTTTGCGGTATCACAAGAGGTTTAGGTAGAAATGAATTCATTGTTGTGTTTGACTTTGAGGAAGGGGCACTGAGTTACCCAAAATAATCAGTCAGTGTATAATGTAATAAAGGATCATTTCAACTTGCTTGAGTGTCTTGGAGTTTGCAACATGAATTTTGTGGATATGGGAATTGACAATTGCTACCCAGTGATCACCAGCAAGTATCTCCGGAGAACCCACTTACAGATTATTTAACAGATACATGAACATATCAGCAGTTATTCTATATACAAATACACAGGTGTTTCCCCCTTTTTCACTGATTCCATTACCTCTCGTTCATTGGTGCTGGTGAAATCCCACCGGTGAGTGATGTTATTATCAAGTGAAATCTTGGAATCTCTTCCCAAGTCAATAACAGGAATTGCCTCCATGACGGTGGTTTTTGCCTCCTCCACAAACACAATGTTATGATCATGAATAAATCTGCTCACTTCCTTGATGGTTTCCTTGAAGCTGAATGAGAAGAATGGATAAATATCTTATATTTACTAAGCTCAGGGTACAACTAAATTGATAGCAGTCAATTGGTCAAGGAACAATTACATTTTCTTTCATTATGCAAAATAAAATATTTTATCTTTGATAAAATGTCTGAGCGTTTTGGCTCCTCAGTCATATGGCCATTGCTTTTCTTGGAGAAGAATTAGAGAAGGCAACTCACCTGAACGTGTCCATCAACGTGGAGCTTCCTTCACTATTATCATAGACCTTGGCATTTACTATTATACTTTTTTCTACATTTGTTTTTCCCAGTTCAGGGAGGAACTCAAAGTTCTGAATCCTCTGAATGAATGTTGCATCCACGAACCCAAACAGCTTGTACCGATTATAGTCCTGACCCAAGAACCTGGCAGGCCCCCAATATTCTGGATTCTGTTGAGTTGGCTGTGGCCCTTTATAGAGTTTGCCTTCAGTCTTACTGACCCACCAGAGGTTTCCCTCAGGGCAGAAAGAAATCACATGGGGAGAATCTCTGCCGTCTCTTTCTTTGAGTGCGGTTCCTAAATCCAACCAATCACTATCTGTCTCTGCTGGTTTGACCCACATCTTAATCTGACCATCACTTGTTATTGCATATAAAGTCCCTTGGGGGTCAAAGAAAACAGAGTCAACATCACTGCAGTTACACTCTCCTCCAAATACACCCTGGACACCAATCCATCTGTTACATTCATCTTTTGGTGGTGGGCCCCTGTAAACTGTTCCTGAATGTGTCACTGCACAAAGAAGCCCACTGGGATCAAATGAGAGGAGTTTAAACATGTCCCATCCACTGCGTCCAATTCTTCTGTCAAGGGAAAACAAGATTTGGTTTGTACAAGATGATATTGGGCCGGTGTAGAGATTTCCCTCTCGGATGGCAAAGAGTTTCCCAGTTGGACTCAAGGCAATGTTCTCTAATCCATCAAGTCTCCCAAGTGTTATTGCCCTTTCATGAAAATTATCTGTAGGGTCCCGGGGTGCTGGGCCAACTCTCACTCTATAATCCTCATCCATCACCAGTAACATTGTCTCTGTAAAGGGAATTAGGAAACATCTCAGAAATACAAATGAAAAGTTCATCCGTAAGTCACCTAAGCAATTCAGTAGATGTTTTCCTGAACTCTGAGAATGAGATGAGAGTTTTCCAGGAAAAGTATAAATGGATGGGAATCTCCTGCACCCAACACACTTCATGAAACACCGCCCCCTTCCTCACTGACCAGCCAAACTGGGCCAAGTCTTATGTGAATAATAATAGAACTGAGTAGGAAATGTTCTTACCTTTCCTCACCTGCAGCCGACAGGACACAGAGATGGGGAGTCTCAGGGCAGAGTGAGTGACCCTCACAGTCAGTTCTGCTCCATCATCTTCCTCTATGTCTGGAGTTATATGGATTGTGCACTGACAGATAGAAATTCGCTTTTGACTTGATTTCACATCAGGAAACAAATGAATTTTCAGTGGCCTCTGTTCATGGAGCAATTTATCCATATCGCCGTTCCTCAGCAGCTCTTCCATTTCTGTTGTGTTATGTCCCTCTGTGTCCTGTGGGGCAGAGGGACCTGTTTGTGGATCAGATTTCCAGGAGTAAATTTCCATCAGTTCTCCCCCTTTTCTTCTCAAATAAATACAAATGTGGATGGGATTTGGCCTGTAACCAGAGATCTGGCAGGAGAGAGTTGCCTTGTCCATATGGACCAGATATTCCGCTCCGGTAATCTCGGAAAGCTTGGGGGGCTCTGCAACACACAAACCCATTGGACGTCTCATGATTATTGTCACCCAATGACCCATCTGCTCAAGCTGTACATTAACACCCTCAAATCGCCTTTAAAATAGTAACAATTCAACCCATTTCCATCAATGGGTAAATTCCATTGGAAAAGGTTTATCACATGAAAACTCATGGACGAGATTCAATTTGAAACACAATTCAATTCAGTAAAACGTATCTCACTGTTTATCATGTGACAACTCGAAGTCTGTGGGAAAAACTGGAACTGAATTTGGAGAAAAGTTTGAATCTCATCCATGAATCTGGCCCATTGTCTGAAAGGCTTCAAGATCTTTTCATCAACTTTGGAAGGTTTGGAAGTAGGTGTAGGAATTGCTGGATCAAATAAAATTGTTCCTCAGATCTTGATATATAATAATCTATTAAATATTTTCATGTTTTGGTTAAGTTTTTTCTCTCTGGTGGAAAATAATGGGATTCCACCATTTTCGAAGCTGCCAAGGTCAATATTTTGGGTAAAGGCAAAGACTGGAAAAAGACAAATCATCAGAATTATATATTTTGGGGGATTATGAAGTTTTGTAAATGAACAGAAACAGAAAGTATCAGTGAAAGTGAACAGAACAGAAGACATTGTCTTACAAACTAGGGATGCACCGAATCCACTTTTTTGGATTCGGCCGAACCCCCGAATCCTTCACGAAGGATTCGGCCGAATCCGAACCCTAATTTGCATATGCAAATTAGGGGTGGGAAGGGGAAAACATTTTTTACTTCCTTGTTTTCTGACAAAAAGTCACGCAATTTCCCTCCCTGCCCCTAATTTGCATATGCAAAATAGGATTTGGATTCGGTTCGGCCTGGCAGAAGGATTCGGCCGAATCCGAATCCTGCTGAAAAAGGCCGAATCCTGGCCGAATCCCGAACCGAATCCTGGATTCGGTGCATCCCTATTACAAACCCAAGGAACAGCTATGGGGACCTCATGTGCACCATCCTATGACAATCATTTTTTTTTTGGGGTACTGGGAAGAGACGATTGTTCATTGGTAAAATCCAAAAGGTTTCAAAACAATATGATCAAGCGGATTAGATAAACAGATGATATTTGGATTATATGGAAAATCACAAGGGAAGAGCTACTGAGACTTTTCAATCTATTGGATAATAGAAAGATAAACATTGTGGAATATTATAAGATGAACGACCCCGGAGTTCTCTTTTATCAGACAGGGTAGCGTAGGTTGATAGAACAAGTCCAAACATAAAAGATCTTTTAAGTAAAAGTAATTAGGAAATAATAAAAGAAACAGGAAGAAATGTGCATAGAAAGTAACGTATTGACATAAACTTACACTTCATCTTCTCTCAATACTTTATATGAGAATTGGAATAACTGTGGAGCGTTGCTTAGAACAGAGAATTAGAATATATTTTTCAGTTGTACAGTTCTTACCTTTCTTCACAAATATGATGTAGCCCCAAACACAGGAGGCGAGTATCAGTACCCCCAGGGTTCCAAGTACAGCGCCAGCAATTTTTATATGTGACACTGGAATGGCATAAAATATAACAGATATGGGAAATGTATAACCAGGTTCAGGTCATATTTTCTCATTAGGAAAAACAAAGAATTACAGGCAGCATAAGGGAAATCCCAGCTAATTTGCCCCAACACAGACTTGCCCAATGGTTCCCACCTATCCTTCCCCATATGGCAGCAAAGTAACAGGCCATCGAAGCTCTCGGCTCCAGAACACAAAACATGGAAGACCAGTTGGGATTCTCTTTGGAGAATTATTTTGCATCTTAACGGGGCCACTGATCCAGGAGAGGTGGGGAAAGGTTTTATTGTGCAATATTGCTTTAATTATACAGCCCTAATACTGCCGGACGACAGAACAAGCGCATCCACTTAAATGAAACTCTACACCAGTACTTACCCTTTACAGACAGAGTAAAATCAAGAACAAGATCATTCTCCAGGGATCTGTGGGATATGATACAGGAATACTTTTTCCCATCATGCCCCAGCGAAGGCTTTAACATCAGCTGACTGGTTACATTGAAGGTTCCGTCCTCATTCTCTAGCGGCTCATTGGTGGAGACTCCTTGGTGCAGAACATCATATTGAATGAGACTGAGATGTTTCATCCACTGGAATTTTATCATTTTAGGATAATAATTATTGGCGTGACATGTAACCTCCCTCTCTGTTCCTTCTTCTATAATAACATCAGAGGGCACCAGCCTGGCACTGGGTTTAACTGCACAGGGAGAAAAGGAACATTTGGAAAAAATCAAGTGAAAAACACTGAACCACAAATCCTAATATTTAGTGTGGGAAGGTGAGTGCACACTTGGGCAAGTTTTGTACATATCAATATCTATTGTTCATTTCAACATCATCCAATGATTAAGTTGACCTTTAATAATAAATGCCAGTACAGGACTGTATTTAACAGTCATGACTTTCATTCAAATAATCAACTTCAACTGAAATGATTAATTAGACAATTGGCTTTAAGTTAGTTGGGGATCCCCTTCCTTGGATAGGACAGTCTTTGTTGGTCCCTCTCTATATCCATATTGTGCACCCAGGACAACTAACCCTCTCCCTGATTGGGCCTCATTCACTGGTTTGACCTCCATGGTGAGTATGACCCAAAAAAGTGATACAATGACTGTTAGAGGCACTAACACAAGGAGATCTTTGAGTTCTCCAACACAGGATCTACAGCCCAGGAGCCACTCAATGTTCTGCCACTTTATCTTCCACAGATCAAGGTATTTCTGTGTCACCCAGACTTATTCCCTCACAGTCACACATACCGGCTGCACCCACATCATTTTTCATTGCACCATCAATAAATCAGCATTTATGGCTCAATCATAAAATAATATTGTTTTTTGTCCCCGCCTCCTCTCACCCTGTCTCTGTACTTACATTGCAGCCCTTATTATATGATTAGTGCTAATTAAATATAATATTATTATGAGAGAGTAAAGGCCACTTACCTGACACCTCCAGAGAAGATCTCCCCTCTGCCTCCTCATTATTATATGTAACAGCGCAGGTATATTGTCCCTCTTCATTCATTTGTACCTGCGGCAGGTACAGCCCAGCGTTGCCTTTAATCAGACGAATGTCTAATTCTGATCCAGTCCTGATGGGGTTGGGGGAGCCTCTGTCATAGATATAAACTGGGTCAGATCCTCGGCTCCAATGGACAGAGAGAAGCTGTAGATCCAGTTCTGTGCTGCCGTATCCACTGATTGTACATGGGATAAACACATCTTGTTCCTTCACTACTTTCACTGCTGAGTCGCTCACTTTTACTTCTAGTGTTTCTGAAATGTAAAAGCAGTAAATGATAAAGCCAAAGTGCCACCGGGCTGAGTGTCAGTTTATAAAGCAAACTCCATACTGTGAGTGTCAGTTTATAAAGACAGGGCTGCAGACTGGGAGGAGGAGGAATAGTCCAGTACTTACCAGTTCCCACCAGTAAGACCAGTAGAAAGCAGAATAGGACGGGGGGATTCAGGCTGGTTCCCAGTTTGCGCCTCATCCCTATGGAGGTTCCTCTGGCGTCAGTTCATGAAGGTCCCAGTGGATAGAACTGGTCTGTGCTGTTTCCAGTGAAAACTCAAAGCAAATGGGATTTCCCCCCCCCCCTCTATATAAATCTAAATATATCAGGATTCCCTATAGACAAACACACAATGGGCAGATTTTCATTATGGGAAGAAAGAATCCATCTCACGTCGACAATAACAAATACAAAGCCCGGGCCTCACCGTCTGATTGGCTGATGCTGCTGCAGTTGGATCCTGGGGGCGGGGTTTGCTCAGTGTAATACAGAATTGTATCTGTAAGTCTGGGGAGGGAGGGGGACACTAAGGGGCACGTTCCTGTCTCTGTGAATTAGGACAATGTGTCGTTTTACTCCTATTGGCTGTCGTGTTTAATACAGACTGGGATTATTCTATTGATGGGCAGGATCAGGATGATACAAATACCCCTGGGCTATGGGGGACTTTACTGTAGCAGCTGAACTATATGTGCACTATTGGCCACCCATCTGCCCCCCAACATCTCATTCCCAGCCCAAGGGCATTAATATGATGTTGCACCTCCCTTTGGTGCTATAACTGTCCCGGTGCTTCTGGGAAGGTTCCCACTAGATGTTGGAACATCGTTGCTGGGAGTTGTTGCTGGGAGTTGTTTCCATTCAGCCACAAGAGCAATAGTGAGGTTGGGCACTGATGTTGGGGATCAGGCTAATAGTTGGGGTTCCAGTTCATCTCACAGGGGTTCAGTTGGGTTGAGGAGTCATCTCAGCAACCCCATTCTGTAGAGACCTGACTCTGTGCATGGGGGGCATTATTGTGCTGGAACAAGAAAGGCCCCCCCATTCCTGAATGTGTAACTGCACAAAGAAGTCCACTGGGATCAACTGAGAGGAGTTTAAACATGTCCCACCCTTTGTTCCCAATTCTTCTGTCAAGGAAAACAAGATGTACAAGATGAGCCGGTGTAGAGATTTCTCTCTCGGATGGCAAAGAGGGTCCCAGTAGGACTCAAGGCAATGTTCTCTAATCCATCAAGTCTGTAGGGTCCCGGGGTGCTGGGCCAACTCTCTCTCTATAATCCTCATCCATCACCAGTAACATTGTCTCTGTAAAGGGAAAGGAAATTAGGAAACATCTCAGAAATACAAATGAGAAGTTTATCAGGAAGTCACCTAAGCGTTTCAGTCGATTTTTTTCCTGACCCCTGAGAATGAGAGGAGAGTTTTCCAGGAAAAGTATAAAGGGATGGGAGTCTAATACACTTCATTGGCCTTATGTAACCAAGAATGAAGCTGAGTAGGAAACGTTCTTACCTTTTCTTACTGTAAGAAAACTCCCTGTGCGGGGGGGGGGGGGGGTGTTGATAATTTTATTGCTATGACCTCGTTATATGGAAGGCAAAACTCAGAGATAAGGCTATTTCAAATGGAATGAGCTTTATTGAGTTTAACAAAGAATATTTAATGGTTTTGCCTTGAGAAAATGATCCTGTTACACCGAAGTGTCCCACAAGCATTTTGCCAAAGACTCTCCACTTTCCACAAGCTTTTATAGATTGAAATGGGAGTAGTACACATACATACATTATAGAACTTCAACCCTCCCAAAATGTTGGACTGAATGTTCTTAACTACAGATATTGCACTGAAAATAGTTTCCCGCTTACAACTGTCCCTCAGCCTTGTGGTTCTTTATCAGTTAAAAGCAGACGCAGCAATAAAGAAAACACTTGTGTACAAAGGGGTCTCATCTCGTATCTGCTGACACTCTGAATTCTGTCAGTAACTTACAAAGTGGACTCTCATCACTGGGTGTCATTAATAAGAGAAATAATAAATGGGGGGACATCACCCCTCCCTTCCCTTTGGTTATGTCTGAGTCAGAATGATAGGGGCATTTGTTATTAGACTTTATTATTCTTACACAGGGACGCCCGCCGCATAGTACTAAGCTCCAGCGCCATGTCGGTTCTAGGGCGCGCCTCTTAAAGGCGCGCTGGCGTGTTTGCGCCAGCGCGTTTTTGTGCACGTTTTGAAGTGAATTTTGAAAGGTATTTAAGGCCCATTCAGTGTACAGCCCCTTGCCCATGATAGAACTTGTTTCTAGTGGTTTCCTGAGCCTTGTGCATCTGATCTGTATCTTGTCTGTCTGATTATCCGTGTTTGACCCAGCCTGTTCCTGACTACTCTGCGTTCTGTATCCTGACCCTTGCCTGCCTACGACAACTCTTCCTGCTTAACCCCTTGATTGACAACCTGGTTTGACCCTTGCCTGCCTGACGATTCTTGATATCCGCCTGCTTCGACCAAGCCTGTCTGACGATTCTCTTGCCTGCTCCATTTGTACCGTGACCTTCGGCCCAAAAGACTCTGCAGCCGTGCCCCTTCACCAGCCAGAACATCTTGCCTTGCACCCCTCGTTAAGTCCAGGTGGCACCCAAGTAAGCTGAGGGCTCCCCCCGAAGCCCAACGGTGGTCACACTACTGGTGAAGCCGAGCCAAGACCAGGGTACTTGGTACTTGGTTCTGATATTGGGTGCCGGTCGTGACACTTACCTACAACTGACAGGCCCCTGGTGTGACCATGATGAGATAGACAACGACCTGATTAGTAACTGATTTATTATCTTAATACAGGGCACAGTTACTCTTAATGTGATAAACCCCATTATCCCATCATGGGAAAGTAACACGCAGGTGATTTGCGACTCCATAAGAAGAAGAGGTACAAAATGACCGATGTAATTTGTCCTTTTCAACATGTGACCCAGGAACTGCATTTTCCCTTTTATCAATACGTTGTTTTAAATTCATTTTGGTTTCATTATCAATGTAGGTGTTTGTTTTCGAAAAATAAATAAAAATTCACATTTAAAAAACGTTGGAAGGTTTGAAAGTGGTTTTGGGTATTGGTGGGACAAATAAATTGTTCCTCAGATCTTGATCAGTAATAATGTATCAAATCCTTTCTTATTTTGCTCAAGTTCTTTCTCCTCTGGTGGGAAATAATGGGATTTCAAAATTGACAAGTTACTAAGGTCAATTGAGGGATATTTAGTTTAAAGGGATACTGTCATGGGAAAATTTTTTTTTCCCCAAAATGAATCAGTTAATAGTGCTGCTCCAGCAGAATTCTGCACTGAAATCCATTTCTCAAAAGAGCAAACAGATTTTTTTATATTCAATTTTGAAATCTGACATGGGGCTAGACATATTGTCAGTTTCCCAGCTGCCCCAAGTCATGTGACTTGTGCTCTGATAAACTTCAATCACTCTTTACTGCTGTACTGCAAGTTGGAGTGATATCACCCCCCCTCCCTTTCCCCCCAGCAGCCAAACAACAGAACAATGGGAAGGTAACCAGATAGCAGCTCCCTAACACAAGATAGCTGCCTGGTAGATCTAAGAACAACACTCAATAGTAAAATCCAGGTCCCACTGAGACACATTCAGTTACATTGAGAAGGAAAAACAGCAGCCTGCCAGAAAGCATTTCTCTCCTAAAGTGCAGGCACAAGTCACATGACCAGGGGCAGCTGGGAAATTGACAAAATGTCTAGCCCCATGTCAGATTTCAAAATTCAATATAAAAAAATCTGTTTGCTCTTTCGAGAAATGGATTTCAGTGCAGAATTCTGCTGGAGTAGCACTATTAACTGATGTGTTTGAAAAAAAACATGTTTTCCGATGACAGGATCCCTTTAAAGGCAACGGCTGATTGGAAAAAGAAAAGTCATCAGAAAGATATCTTGCTGGGGAATATGAAGTTTTGTAAATTAATTTTGTCTTAAAAAGTCTTAAATACTCACTAAAGTGAACAAAACAGAAGCCATTTTCGTACAAACCCAAGGAACAGCTATGGGGACATCATCCTATGGCGATTTTTTATTTGTTGGGCACTGGGAAGACACAATCGTTCATTGGTAAGATCCAAAGGGTTTCAAAATATTATGAATCAAGTGGATTAGATAAATAGTCAATGTTTTGATTATATGGGAAACAACAAGGAAAGAGCTACTGAGACTTTTCAATCGATTGGATAAAAAACAAATAAACACTGGGGAATATTATTACATGACGGCCCCTAAGATCTCTTTTATCAGACAGGGTAGCGGCGGTTGATAAAATGAGTCCAAACATAAAAGGTCTCTTAAATAAACAGAATTTAGGAAATAATACAAGAAACGGGAAAGAAGTAACGTATTGACACAAACTTACACTATAGGCTTTTGGCTTGTCTCTTCTTTCAATACTTTCCATGAAAACTGTTGGGTGGAGAGTTGCTTAGAACAGAGAACTAGAATATATTTTTATATTTAATATGATGTGGCCCCAAACACAGGAGGCGAGTATCAGTACCCCCAGGGTTCCAAGTACAGCGCCAGCAATTTTTATATGTGACACTGGAATGGCATAAATGTATAACCAGATTCAGATCATATTTTTTCATTAGAACAAAAAAGAAAAAAAGAGGAAATCTCAGATCATTTTCCCTCCCAAAACACCCAGTGGTACCCACCCCTCCTTTATTCTAATGCAAATAATTAAAAGGCCTTGGCTCCAGAACAAAGAACGTGGATTCTCAGTGAAAGATTATTTTGCATTTTAATTTGGCTGGGAAAAGGTTTTATTGTGTGACTTTGCTTTAATCATGCAGCCCCAATACTGCTGGACAGTATTTACTTCCCTTTAAATGAAACCCTAAACCAGTACTTACCCTTTACAGACAGAATAAAATCAAGAACAAGAGAGTTTCCCAGGGATCTGTGGGATATGATACAGGAATACTTTTTCCCATCATCCTCCATAGAAGGCTTTAACATCAGCTGACTGGTTACATTGAAGGTTCCGTCCTCATTCTCTAGCGGCTCATTGGTGGAGACTCCTTGGCGCAGAACATCATATTGCATGAGACTGAGTTGTTTCATCCACTGGAAATGTATCATTTTAGGATAATAATTATTGGCGTGACATGTAACCTCCCTCTCTGTTCCTTCCTCTATAATAACATCAGAGGGCACCAGCCTGGCACTGGGTTTAACTGCACAGGGAGACAAGGAACATTTGGAAAAGGTCAAGTGAAAAACACTGAGCCCCAAATCCTAATATTTAGTGTGGGATGGTGAGTGCAGACTTGGGTATGTTTTGTACATATCAATATTTATTCTTCATTTCAACATCATCCACTGGTTTGACCCAAAAAAGTCTGACAATGACTACTCAAGGCACTAACACAAGGAGATCTTTGAGTTCTCCAACACAGGGTCTACAGCCCAGGAGCCACTCAATGTTCTGCCACTTTATCTTCCCCTGGAAAACCCTCATCACTATCCCTTATCCTGACAAACTGAGAATGGGGAGGGAAGCAAAGCAGACGGTGACCATATTTCTGGGCTTGTGAGTGGGGAGCAGAGATTTTAGCAAGTATTGATGTCTAAAAGGATTAGAGGACATTTTCTTGAGAAAGCTGATGTTTACTTGTGGTTTACTCTGAGGGTTTCCAGAGAAGAACCGTCTCTTCATTTTCCAGATAAATATCAAACAAATAATGAATAACAATGTTATGATCTTCAAGCAGAGGCAAAGTTTCCTGATGTATCAAATCGATTTTTACTTTGCACAGGGCAGTGAAGCTGAATGGGACTTAGAGGAGGCAGCAGAGAAATTCTTGGGTAATAAATTTCACAACCAGGTTAAATAGTTGTGAATTAAGATAAGAACCCTGTAATCAGATTGTAAACACAGTTATGGGTTTCTTTCCTTATTAACAAGAACAATCCAGGAAGAGACAGAGGGAAGAATGGAAGATAAAAGGAGAAGCAGAGAGTGAAGAGAGAGACAGACGGACGCAGCAGATACACAGGGAAGGACGTACAGACAAGTGAAGAACAGGAGAAGGTGAGTTCAGGGCATGAACTTGGTCTTTATCCTACTCTGTCTTGTGGGGACATTCAACATAAAGTTGGTGGTGCATTTAAACAGCTATTTGATTGGAGGCTGTTTAACATTTATTTGGTACTTTGCTGAGTATTAGTCTATTGTTTGTCAGTTAGGAGCAATGGCAGCCCCTCAGAAATCAGCCATGGGGGCTGTCATATTGTTCCTGCAACGCGATTGGCAGAGGAGCACCTCCAAAAAGCAGACATGTGACAACCACATCTTCTCAGCACCCATTGCTCCTGTTGTGCAAGACTGGGACCCTCCATCACACTCACAACCAAACCCAGATTTTATCTTTTTCAGGAGACCAAACAAAACCCCATCAAGTGCAGAAAAATGGAAGCACATACAATCTGTAGACTGTAGAATTAGGGGCACATTTACTAAGGGTCGAATTTAGAATTGAAAAAAATTCTAAACATCGAATTTTTTGTGTTTTTCGATCGAAAATTGACCTTTTACGTTCAAATAGGACCATTTTCAATCGAATAAAAATCGTTCAAATTGTTCAAATGCATCGTTCGATTCAAACGATTTTGGCCAAAATCCTTTGATTTTCAAAGAATTTCAAAAACACTTCTTAAAGGTTTCAGGAGGTCCCCTAAGAACTTTTTATAATTCGATTCTAATTTTTTTAGATTCAAATCGAATTTTGGCCTATTCGATGGTTGAAGTAGGAAAAAATTACTTGAAATTTGATTTTTTTTAATTTGAATTTAAAAATTAATGGGAAGGGATCAGTTATCCAGAAACAGCGCTGCAAAATATGTTGTTGCTACATAAATACATGTTAATAATAATGTTCACAAAACCCGTTATCCAGAAAGCTGCTGATTACAGAAAGGCCGTCTCCCATAGACTCCATTTAATCCAGAGAATCCAAATATTTAAAAACGATTTCCTTTTTCTGTGTAATAATAAAACAGTCGCTTGTACTTGATCCCAACTAAGATATAATTAATCCTTATTGGAGGCAAAACCAGCCTATTGGGTTTATTTAGTGTTTATATTATTCTTTAGTAGACTCTTAAAGTATAAAGATCCAAATGATCTGGTATGATCCCTTATACAGAAAACCCTGGTCCTAAGCATTCTGGATAACAGGTCCCATACCTGTAATAATAAAACAGTAACTTGTACTTGATCCCAACTAAGATATAATTAATCCTTGTTGGAAGCAAAACCAGCCTATTGGGTTTATTTAATATTTACATGATTTTCTAGTAGATTTAAGGTATGAAGATCCAAATTACAGAAAGACCCGTTATTCAGAAAGCTCTGAATTAAAGAAAGGCCGTCTCCCATAGACTCCATTTAATCCAGAGAATCCAAATATTTAAAAACGATTTCCTTTTTCTGTGTAATAATAAAACAGTCGCTTGTACTTGATCCCAACTAAGATATAATTAATCCTTATTGGAGGCAGAACCAGCCTATTGGCTTTATTTCATGTTTATATGATTTTCTAGTAGACTTAAGGTGTGAAGATCCAATTTATGGAAAGTGCAATTTTTTTTTGAAAACCCCATGTTCCGAGCATTCTGGATAATAGGTCCAATACCTGTAAATATGGGGGTAGAATATATACAGGTATTGGATCCATTATCCGGACACCCATTATTCAGAAAATGCTGAATTATTGGAAGACTGTCTCCCATAGACTCCATTTTATCCAAATAATTCACATTTTTAAAACTATTTCCTTTTTCTGTGTAATAATAAAACAGTCGCTTGTACTTGATCCCAACTAAGATATAATTAATCCTTATTGGAGGCCAAACCAGCCTATTGGATTTATTTCATGTTTATATGATTTTCTAGTAGACTTAAGGTATGAAGATCCAAATTATGGAAAGATCCATTATCTGGAAAACCCCAGGTCCTGAGCATTCTGGATAACAGGTCCCATACCTGTACTTGATCCCAACTAAGATATAATTAATCCTTATTATACCCCGTCTGAATCTGGAAAACCGGCATCTCAGACCTAGCGAGGTTGTATATAAGTCAATGGGAGAGGTCCCTATCCTTTTTGGAAGTTTCTGTGGTCTGTGCTGGAATCTATTTCGGACTTATCGTGCAAAAATCCAAAGAATTCAGGTGTTTTGGGAAAAAGCCTGAAAAAATTGAGCGATTCTGGAAAAATATCTGAAAAAATTTGTATGATTTGCAGTTTTGCTAGATTTCTTCATGTTTTTTTAATGTTTAATAATCACATTGCCAGTGTTTTTCCCCAGTGTATGTTAATTTATATAATCATTGCCTTAGGAATAACCCTAAGATTTAATTTTTCAATCTCTGTTGCCTTCTTCTCAGTAGGAGGGTGTCAGGGAACCCACTATAGAAGGCCTCAGTAGAGGCCAAGGCTCAACACTGTGGAATAGAGGACATGTTAATGTAAGTCAGGGAAAGGGTTTGTCATTAGTGATGGGGTAACACTGGTCTAGAAGTCTCCATGGAACACATGGTCATTAAAAAACTTGTTTGGCTCTCTCTTCTGAAGAGAAAGTAGCATTACATAGTTCCTCACTTGACTCCTGACTATATAGGGACTCCAGTGGTTAGAGCCTGGGGTATTATAACCCTACCCCTATGGAACAGCCTGACATTCAGAGGAACAAACACCCGTGGTGACATATTCTGTATTCTTTTATTATATAATCCAAAATTATTGTGTATGTTTTATAGCTCATCCTGGAGACCCCTGAACTCCTATGTCCCATGTTTAAAAGACACTTGACTAGATTGAGAAATACCTTCAAGAAGAGGCTGAACTGGCAGTTGTCACGATGGGCGCTTTGATTGTCTTCTACTGGATCAGTACAGAGCTTTGCTAACTTTGTTGAATCAATGGAAATGATGTAATAATGTATCCTCACATGCTAAGTTATCATATAAAAGTCTATGATGTTTCTGACTATTAGTTTTACCCGTGTTTTCACAGGAAATATGGCGACTGATGAAGATTACCAGTCTCTGGTCCATGGTGTTGGATCTCTGAGTTTCTCTGGGGAGATGATTCCGTGCAAGTTGGTGCTGACGGGGGACACGGCATTCCCTGTGGT